>JAFMOC010001463.1:0-19215 GCA_019802505.1 Corydoras sp. C115 | reverse complement strand
CTAGTTAGTTCAGCTGCTGTTACTTTATCTGCGTTTGAATCTTGTTTGGGTTTTAGCAGGAAAGCATGCAGACTGGGAAACCTTCTTTTGAGCAACAAGTTTTTTGTGAGTCTGGTGTTGTCTGTGTCGTTTCACGTCGTGTTCACCTCTGTGTGAGACGGAAAAACATTCACACAAAACTTTATCAGGTTTCACCCAATGGTATATAGTTTCCCTTAGTGATGTCAAACTCGAAACGCGGAATCGAACTGAATCGATATATTTGAATCACGGTGTTCCGAACCACTGTTTCGAAGTCCATATCAAAAGGGGAAAGTCACATGACCGTTCCAAAAAACGGGTTTCGTTACGTCATGCAGTTTCGAGAAGTTTCGAATCTTTTCACGCGTTTTGTCCGCACTTAAGCAGCTGGTCTGAGATCAGAATGTTTGGTCTCCCAAGTGCTTCTTAATTAATCTGCTCTCTGATCTCAGAACTGTGCTTGCTTTCACATGACAACATTGCCACACCCTCATACACTTTAAAAGAGAAGCATAACAATTGTGACTGTTTTTGTGAAGAAGAAAGTAACAAGTTGAATTGCTTTATTCAAACACCATACTCTATACAATTAGTCAAAGCATTTATAAAATGCAAGGATCACCACAAGTTATTTTGTGGGGAAAAGGAAACTTAAATTAGAATTTTATTTTACTTTACATGGAGACTTTTCAGTGTTTGTACTTAGTCATTAATTGGTGTCGGAAAAGTTCTTTATAGAAATATGTGGGTGGCCCTTAAAAGAGCCCCTGGGTTCGTGAGTTTTGGAGCTGAAAAGAGAAGTAATTTAACCGCCGAAGCCGTACAGAGTGCGCCCCTGGCGTTTGAGAGCGTAAACCACATCCATGGCGGTGAAGGTCTTTCTCTTCGCATGCTCGGTGTAGGTGACGGCGTCGCGGATCACATTCTCCAGAAAGACCTTCAGCACACCGCAGGTCTCCTCATAGATCAGACCAGAGATCCGCTTGACTCCACCGCGGCGAGCCAGATGGCGGTTAGCGGGCTTAGTGATTCCCTGGATGTTATCACGGAGGACTTTACTGTGCCACTTAGCGCCTCCTTTACCGAGACCTTTACCACCTTTACCTCTTCTAGACATGACTACTGTTCAACCTCTGAAAATTCAGTGAAGAAATGCAGAGCGAGCTTCAAACCAAAAAGGTTTCAAGGTGATTCAAGATTCAAAGTGAATTGGCTGCTCTAAATCACCTCTGGGTGGCAGAGTTGCCTGTAAATACCGATTTGAGTGGAGTTTGCATGTTCGCTGAGGATCCATGTTGGAATCCCGATCTGGGTGGCGTTTGTATGTTCTTCACATGTCTATGTGGGTTTATTACCGGTTTTCCATGAATTTATTATGTTCACCTTTTAATCATTAAGGTGGTTGATTTGAATGGGAAGTGTTTCAGGGCCGGATTGGTTCTAATGCCGGAACGTAGGGTTTGTCGTCCTAACAAATCACGTCAACATGTCTTCAGTTCTCCGGATCCTTTCCGAGTCCTTTCCCAGCAGGGGGGCTCTGGTAATGCGCACTGTCCTTATCAACGTTTAGAACCGGGGTTCTTGGAGCATCACTGTAGGTAGTCATGTTCTAAAGGTCCACATGAACTGGTCTATGATTCAGTAGAACCTGCTGGCTCACCGAAGCAATGCATTGTGGGAAACAGTGGCCGTCTGACTTTTACCTCTACCGTGGGTTAAACGCGGCTGCGCAAACACCACGCAGATCCGCAGCGCTCTAACGCGCAGAAGGGAGCCAGGCATGCAGGTGGCAGGAACAAAAACTTTATTAGGGTGTCCAAACACCACATAAAACGGCATACAGTGACGAGGAGACATGAATAAACCTAAAGATGCACACAGACGACGAGGAACACCGGAACTAAATACACACACCACGTGCACCCACAGACCAATCCCAACAAGACGCTAATTAACTAAAGTGAACCGGATGAAACAGCTAATTAACATCTACACAAACACAGAACCCAAAAACAAAAGCACAGGACGACAGAAAAACGGGTGCCCTAGGCCCTTACGGCCGCGTAACGAGGGGACGCGACCAAGACAACCCCAAATAAAAACAGTCCTGGGGGTGGGAGGGGTCGTCCGGCCCTCCTGAGTCGGGCTAGATAGGCGCCCTCCGGTGGACACCCTCTGCGGGGGAGGCGTGTGACACGTCCATAAGTTCTGTGTCAGGGTGGACGCCCTCTGCTGGCACGGTTTGGAAAGCGCCGTCTGCGGAAGCGGAGCTGCAGACGCCCTCCGGCTGCGAGGTCAGGTGGATGCCCGCGGCGGATCAGGACTGGGCCACGCCCTCCGATTGCGTGGTCCGGTGGACGCCCCCGTCGGGCGAGGAATGAGCCACGCCCTCTAGCTGCGTGGTCCGGTGGCCGCCCACGTCGGGCGAGGAATGGGCCCCGCCCTCTTGCTGCGGGGTCAGGTGGACGCCCACGGGCGGCGTGGTCCGGAGGACGTCCCCTGGCGGCGTGGCGAGGCGGACGCCCCCTGGCGGCGTGACGAGGCGGACGCCCCTGGCGGCGTGGCGTGCGGCACCTGCTGCTCCGGCTGGGCGGCGCGCGGACCCTTGACTTCGGGCTGGATGGCGAGCGGACCCTTGACTTCGGGCTGGACGGCGCGTGGACCCTTGACTTCGGGCCGGACAGCGCGCCGGCGCACGGACCCTTGACTTCGGGCTGGACGGCGCACGGACCCTTGACTTCGGGCTGGACGGCGCACGGACCCTTGACTTCGGGCTGGACGGCGCGCGGACCCTTGACTACGGGCTGGACGGCGCGCGGACCCTTGACTTCGGGCTGGACGGCGCGCGGACCCTTGACTCCGGGCTGGACGGCGCGCGGACCCTTGACTTCGGGCTGGACGGCGCACGGACCCTTGACTTCGGGCTGGACGGCGCGCGGACCCTTGACTTCCTTGACGGCGCACGGACCCTTGACTCCGGGCTGGACGGCGCGCGGACCCTTGACTCCGGGCTGGACGGCGCGCGGACCCTTGACTCCGGGCTGGACGGCGCGCGGACCCTTGACTTCGGGCTGGACGGCGCACGGACCCTTGACTTCGGGCTGGACGGCGCGCGGACCCTTGACTTCCTTGACGGCGCACGGACCCTTGACTCCGGGCTGGACGGCGCGCGGACCCTTGACTCCGGGCTGGACGGCGCGCGGACCCTTGACTCCGGGCTGGACGGCGCGCGGACCCTTGTGGGCATGCACGCTGGGCGGACCTCGGCGGGCACGCACGCTGGGCGGACCTCGGCGGGCACGCGCGCTGGGCGGACCTCGGCGGGCACGCGCGCTGGGCGGACCTCGGCGGGCCCGCACGCTGGGCGGACCTCGGCGGGCACGCACGCTGGGCAGACCTCGGCTGGCCCCTCGGGCTCTCCATCCTGCGCACAGAAAACATAAACCCCCGCCGCAATGCCCAAACACATTGATACAAACATATCAGACATAGGGACGACAGACTGGTCACACAACACATAGGAGGACGGGGGACACAACACACTCACACACTCGGGCGGCGGCTCCGGTAACGCCCCCTCGCAGCGCGACCCAGACGCGGCACAGACCGGCGCGGTCGCGTCACGTGACTGCCCCGCAGTCCACGCTTCGCGTTCCGCAGCTACGCTGTGCGCCCGCTGCGACTTCACTCCACGCCGTCGCCGTGCTCTGCGTCTGTGTCTCGCCACCGGGGGTTTTACAAACCGGACTGGACCCTCCGTCCAGAACTCCTCAGAGTTGCGGAGGGTGTGTACGGGCAGAATATGCCCATACAGGTAAGATTCGCCCGCCTCGTCATCGGAAATCTGAACAAGGTCCAGACCTTCCTTTGCGCAGAGCGCCTCAAACCCAAACTCCACAACCATTCCTCATCGGAGTCGCTACACTCCGCCACGCTGTTTGAGCCGCTCCCCCGGCCCTGGGACGGCGGCCTCCGCATAACGGCGCACTCGCGGACACGGCGGAGCGCGCCGCGAGTACGAGGTTATACGCCCCCCCCAAAGAAAAATTTAAAGAACGCCTACCTGGGCTCTGGACTCCCAAAACGAATTGGTGCGTCTTTTCTGTCACGCTCATCTACCGTGGGTTAAACGCGGCTGCGCAAACACCACACAGATCCACAGCGCTCTAACGCGCAGAAGGGAGCCAGGCACGCTGGTGGCAGGAACAAAAACTTTATTAGGGTGTCCAAACACCACATAAAACGGCATACAGTGACGAGGAGACATGAATAAACCTAAAGACGCACACAGACGACGAGGAACACCGGAACTAAATACACACACCACGTGCACCCACAGACCAATCCCAACGAGACGCTAATTAACTAAAGTGAACCGGACGAAACAGCTAATTAACATCTACACAAACACAGAACCCAAAAACAAAAGCACAGGACGACAGAAAAACGGGTGCCCTAGCCAAATTATTGGTTCTTCAATTTGGTTTGTTTGTTAGAAAAAAACCCCGAATCAGCTGTGGTTTCATCACATGGCCTCAATTTCACCTGAAGTGACTCACAGAGATCCGAACCTGATGTTTGGGAAGAACGCAGCATCAGTCAGGAACCAACATTGAGAACCCAACACCCCACAAATAACGCAGGAACAAATAAAGAGTTCCACCAGCTGTGACATCACTGTGACCTCCCCAACGTGTAACCAAGTCATGTGACCTCACCAACATGTAAACAGATCACGTGACCTCACAGCCTCCAGACAGAGGAGGTTGGGATTGGGAGGATATAAAGAGTGAGGAATCCGTCCTATCCCGGTACAGAAGGTTCCATTCCTCCTGGAAGAAAAGCATCATCTACAATTGACTAAAGAAATTCTGCAGCAGAAGTATGAATGTCCTGCTCACGACTTTGCTTCTGGTTCTGGTCCTGACAAAAGGTAAGAACATCCTTCGAACTAGTCATCGTGTTCTCTATTATATACAAGAACCTGATTTTAGAATGAAGAGTGTCATTCCGCTTAATCCTCTACTAGGGTCGTGGGGGTGGGGGGTGTTCCTATGCCCATCCAGGGAGAACGTTTTGGGCACTGGCCAATACACACAGTAGAGGGCGCCAAACTATCATTTTGTGCACACACACACACTCTATATGGGGCAATTTAGAGCATTCAATTTACCTTGAATCCATGTTTTTGAACCGTGGGAGAACCCGTAGGAAACCTATGCAGACATGGGGAGAATATGGACTCTCCACCCAAATCAGGATTCAAAGCTGGATACCTAGAATGTGCCTCCCAGGGGCAATTTAGAGCCACTAATTCACTTTAAGTCCATGTTTTTGGACTATGGGAGGAGACTGGGGAACCCTGCGGAAACCTACGCGGACACGGAGAGGAACATGCAAACTCCTCACAGATTGAGATTAAAAACGGGAATCCCCAGCACTGAGAGATGAATGTGCCAGCCAGGAGCAATTTAGAGCAGCTAATTCACCTTGAAGCCATGTTTTTTGACCTTGGGAGAAAAACGGAGAACCGTAGAAAACCAGTAAAACACAGGGAGAACATGCAAACTCTACTCAGTTTGGGATTCGAACCTGGATCCCCAGTGCTGAGAGGAGAACATGCTAAACCACTAAGCCACAAAGCCTCCCGGATGAAGAGTGTGTTCTCTATTGTATATGAGAACATGATGTTAGAACCTGATGATCAGTGTGTTTTCTGAAGGTTTTTTGGTTCTAAGCAGCAGAACGTTGCTGATATGTTCTCGTTCTCTGTCGTAGCTTCTGTTCTTAAATGTGTGAAGTGCACCATCGGTGAGCCCACGTGTTCTACTAAAGCATGTTCTCCTTTTGCCAATGTTTGCATCACTCATAAATCTGCTTA
The DNA here is from genome assembly GCA_019802505.1 of Corydoras sp. C115. Taxonomy (NCBI): domain Eukaryota; kingdom Metazoa; phylum Chordata; class Actinopteri; order Siluriformes; family Callichthyidae; genus Corydoras; species Corydoras sp. C115. The sequence goes on along the minus strand of JAFMOC010001463.1, from coordinate 13,313 downwards.
TGGGTGACGGAACCCAACGTGCGGGTACCTGACGCACGGTCCGGACTCCGGGGTTCTCCGCGGAACTCATGTGCTTTGTTCTTCAGGTCAGCAGACGAAGATGTGCACCAGCGTCGCGGTCTGCGACCAGTACCTGATGCTGCTGGGTTCGAACTGCGTCACTGCGTACAGCTCGGGCACTGGATAATAGGGACCTTCATGAGGAAGAGGCGGAGGAGGAGGAGGAGTAAGAGGAGGAGGAGGATTCCCATCCAAACATGTGACTCACTGTAAAAATAAAATATCTGCATCAAAAAGGGAAATTGTTTCTGTCCTTCATTATCTGCCGCCTTATCCTCTACTAGGGTCATGGGGGGGGGGGCTTCCCTATGCCCATCCAGAGGAGAACGTTCTGGGCGCACACACACTTTCTCACACACTCACACTCTATTTGGGGCAATTTGGAGAATTCAAATGACCTTGAATCCATGTTTTTGAACTGTAGGAGGAAACCAGAGAACCTGGAGGAAACCCACGTGGACATGGGGAGAACATACAAACTCCACCCAGATTGGGATTTGAAACCGGGAAATCCCTAGCGCTGAGAAGCGAATGTGCCACCCAGGGGCAATTTAGAGCAACCAATTCACCTTAAATCCATGTTTTTGGACTGTGGGAGGAAACCAGAGAACCCGGAAAATCCCTAATGCTGAAAGGAGAACATGCTAGCCACTAAGGCACCGTGCAGCCCGCAATTATATATAATTGATCATAATTTCCACTTTATCCTCTATTAAGGTCGGGAGGGGGGGGGGGTTCCCATGCCCATCCAGGGGAGAACATTTCGGGCACTGGGCAGATACACCCAGGACAGGGGGGGCAACCTATCACTGGACACACTCACCCACTCTATATGGGGCAATTTGGAGAATTCAATTCACCTTGATCCACGTTTTTGGACTGTGGGAGGAAACCAGAGAACCCGGAGGAAACACGGACACGGGGAGAACATGCAAACTCCACCAAGATTGGGATTTGAACCAGAAATCCCCAGCGCCGAGAGGCGAATGTGCCACCCAGGGGCAATTTAGAGCAGCTAATTCACTTGGACATGTCTCTATATGGGGCAAATTAGAGCTTTCCGTTTACCTGTGGGAGGAAACCAGAGAACCCAGAGGAAACCCATATAGACAAGGGGAGAACATGCAAACTCCCAGATCAGAATTCAAACCTGGATTCCCAGCGCTGACAGAAGAACATGCCGAAAACTAAGCCACTGTGCCACCTCAAGGTAAATTCAATGCTCCAAATTGCCCCATAAAGTGTGTGTGTGTCTGTGTGTGCCCAGTGATAGATTGGCACTCTGTCCTGGGTGTATCTGCCCTTCCAGGGGCAAATTGGAGCAGCTAATTCACCTTGAATCCATGTTTTTAGACTGTGGAAAACTGTTCCCATATGTTCCACAAGCGTTCCACTGGAACAGAGATGGGCCTTCCCCAAACTGTTCCCACACGTTCCACAGACTGGAACAGAGACGGGCCTTCCCTAAATTGTTCCCACACGTTCCACAGACGTTCCACTGAAACAGAGATGGGCCTTCCCCAAACTGTTCCCACACATTCCACAGACTGGAACAGAGATGGGCCTTCCCTAAACCGTTCCCACATGTTCCACTGGAACAGAGGCGGGCCTTCCCTAAACTGTTCCCACATGTTCCACTGGAACAGAGACGGGCCTTCCCCAGCTGTTCCCACACATTCCACAGACGTTCCACTAAAACAGAAACGGGCCTTCCCTAAACTGTTCCCACATGTTCCACTGGAACAGAGACGGGCCTTCCCCAAACTGTTCCCACACGTTCCACTAGAACAGAAAACGGCCTTCTCTAAACCGTTCCCACATGTTCCACTGGAACAGAGAGGGGCCTTCCCCAAACTGTTCCCACACATTCCACAGACGTTCCACTGGAACAGAAACGGGACTTCCCCAAATTGTTCCCACACGTTCCACAGACTGGAACAGAGATGGGCCTTCCCTAAACTGTTCCCACACGTTCCACAGATGTTCCACTAGAACAGAAACCGGCCTTCCCTAAACCGTTCCCACATGTTCCACTGGAACAGAGACGGGCCCTCCCCAAACTGTTCCCACACATTCCACAGACTGGAAGAGAGATGGGCCTTCCCTAAACCGTTCCCACATGTTCCACTGGAACAGAGGCGGGCCTTCCCTAAACTGTTCCCACATGTTCCACTGGAACAGAGACGGGCCTTCCCCAGCTGTTCCCACACATTCCACAGACGTTCCACTAAAACAGAAACGGGCCTTCCCCAAACTGTTCCCACACGTTCCACTAGAACAGAAAACGGCCTTCTCTAAACCGTTCCCACATGTTCCACTGGAACAGAGAGGGGCCTTCCCCAAACTGTTCCCACACGTTCCACAGACGTTCCACTGGAACAGAAACGGGACTTCCCCAAATTGTTCCCACACGTTCCACAGACTGGAACAGAGATGGGCCTTCCCTAAACTGTTCCCACACGTTCCACAGATGTTCCACTAGAACAGAAACCGGCCTTCCCTAAACCGTTCCCACATGTTCCACTGGAACAGAGACGGGCCCTCCCCAAACTGTTCCCACACATTCCACAGACGTTCCACTGAAACAGAAATGGGCCTTCCTTAAACTGTTCCCACACGTTCCACAGATGTTCCACTAGAACAGAAATCGGCCTTCCCCAAACTGTTCCCACACGTTCCACAGACGTTCCACTGAAACAGAAACGGGCCTTCCACAAACTGTTCCCACATGTTCCACTAGAACAGAAATGGGCCTTCCCCAAACTGTTCCCACATGTTCCACTAGAACAGAAACGGGCCTTCCGCAAACTGTTCCTAAATGATCCACAGACGTTCCACTAGAACAGAAACGAGCCTTCCCCAAAACTGTTCCACAGACGTTCCACTGGAACAGAAACAGGCCTTCCCCAAACTGTTCCCACACGTTCCACAGACGTTCCACTGGAACAGAAACGGGACTTCCCCAAACTGTTCCCACACGTTCCACAGACGTTCCACTAGAACAGAAACGGGCCTTCCCCAAAACTGTTCCACAGACGTTCCACTGGAAGAGAACCGGGCCTTCCCTGAACTGTTCCCACACGTTCCACAGATGTTCCACTAGAACAGAAATGGGCCTTCCCCAAAACTGTTCCACAGACGTTCCACTGGAAGAGAACCGGGCCTTCCCTGAACTGTTCCCACACGTTCCACAGACGTTCCACTAGAACAGAAACGAGCCTTCCCCAAAACTGTTCCACAGACGTTCCACTGGAACAGAAACAGGCCTTCCCCAAACTGTTCCCACACGTTCCACAGACGTTCCACTGGAACAGAAACGGGACTTCCCCAAACTGTTCCCACACGTTCCACAGACGTTCCACTGGAACAGAAACGGGACTTCCCCAAATTGTTCCCACACGTTCCACAGACTGGAACAGAGACGGGCCTTCCCTAAACTGTTCCCACACGTTCCACAGATGTTCCACTAGAACAGAAGCCGGCCTTCCCTAAACCGTTCCCACATGTTCCACTGGAACAGAAACGGGCCTTCTGCAAACTGTTCCTAAATGATCCACAGACGTTCCACTAGAACAGAAACGAGCCTTCCCCAAAACTGTTCCACAGACGTTCCACTGGAACAGAAACAGGCCTTCCCCAAACTGTTCCCACACGTTCCACAGACGTTCCACTGGAACAGAAACGGGACTTCCCCAAACTGTTCCCACACGTTCCACAGACGTTCCACTAGAACAGAAACGGGCCTTCCCCAAAACTGTTCCACAGACGTTCCACTGGAAGAGAACCGGGCCTTCCCTGAACTGTTCCCACACGTTCCACAGACGTTCCACTAGAACAGAAACGGGCCTTCCCCAAAACTGTTCCACAGAAGTTCCACTGGAAGAGAACCGGGCCTTCCCTGAACTGTTCCCACATGTTCCACAGACGTTCCACTCATTGAGGGGTTCGTCGCGGGCCACGTGTATGTTCTGATATGAGGGTTCCCTTCAGCTGTTCTCGGTTCTCTACATCAGAACCCCACAGAGGGAGTATTATGGGGTGGCTATTTCTCACACACAAACCATATGAATGGTTAGTGTAACATTAAATAATATTTATAGTTGATGGTATACATAATTTGCATAGTTAATACTTAGCATTTTAATTTAATACTGTATATAAGAATGAATCTAAATGACTGAGGATGAGAGGAGCCGTCTCTGGCGCCCTCTGGCGGCTCGTTGCATAATTTCAGGTATAGAATGTTTCACTAGCTAATTGATGAATGAATGCAGGGGCGTTTTTAGGGTTTAGAAACATCAGGGGCTTTAACCCAGATCTCTTATTCCCCATCTGTCCTCTTTAAAAAGTGTGAGTGTATTTATCCATTTTTCAAACTGTCGTTACATACATTTTGTTTGATTATTCATTAGTTATATTGGATAAAATTAAATAAAATATGAAATATGTCTGTCAGCAGTGGATAGCAAATTCAGTTCTAATAAATGATGGTTTTGGCAGAAAATGTTTGAATAAACAAACCTGAGCTTCGGCAGAAAAGCAATGAATCCGTTTTACGAGTCCGTCGCAGATGAGACAGTTTTAACAAGGTTTTGCTTTGAAATGCCGTAAGTTTGCGACTGTTTGCGCCTTTAGAAAAATTCTGACGGTTTATGCAAGCTGAGACGCTACTCTTTACAGCCAACATAGTTATTACGGTAACTTTACTCCCAATACTGGCGAAAAATCAGTCTCCCTCACAAACACACACACACACACACACACACACACACACACACACACACACACACACAGCTTAGAAGCACAAACAGCTGATGGTGACTCCATCGTTCGGTCCCACTGCTGGAGGAGAGGCTGCAGAGAAAGTTGCTCTCATTTGATTCGGGGCTACTGACAAAACATCCGGGGCTATAGCTCCGAAAGCCCAGGTCTGACAATGCCCCTGAATGAATGTATATGATTAACAGAAACAAAAGATGTTTTTACTCTGTGGTTTGGAGAATGCATGTTCTAGATCCTTTGTAGACTTTACCTCGTTCCCCTTGAATCTGGATAAACAAAACTACTATAGTGAGAGAGGAGAAGAGAGACAGAGAACCAGAGACAGAAAGAGGAAGCAGTTTGTGCTTTTATATCAGTTAAAACATATAACAAGGTAACAAGCGTGATAGAAAGCTGTGGAGGCTCTGTTTTAAAGCTGTTCAAGGATGAGCAAAAGCAAGTGGTTTAACACACTTCAAAAGAGCCAATGGGGATCCAACGTAGTTTTCACATTTATCATGATGTGGTTGGAGAAGCTGGTGGAGCTGGAGTTTGAGTGTCCCTGCGACACCAAAAAGAACTCACTTTTCTCAGCGGCCTTTTTCGTTATCCCAGCCATCATGGGCTTCACTCTTATGCTGGTTTTCCAGCGATGCAGGTGCAGACGTGACAAGTGTAGCTTTATTCAATTTTGGTCCAGCTTCATGTCAGCGCTGGTTTGGCTCATCCTGGTCTTTCTGGATGGACAGTACTTAGCATGTGCCAGGACAGACTGGGAGGGCAGGTTCGTGCTGGTGGAGAAAGCAGCTCCACATAAGTGGTGTGAACCAGAGAACAGTGACAACGACACGCTTCATCAGCTCATGTTACGCACACAGGGGTTCTTTGTGGAGTCTCAGGTATGAACGAGCACCTTTATGTACAGTCATTCTCAATAACTTCAACTCAGACTTGTTTGTTTCTTTTGTCCTACAGGAGATAGGCATGTATTTGCTAATTGCTATAAGTTTAGGACTTCTTTTTTATATAATGATAGTAAGCTGCCAGAAGGGAGATTTGGAAACTCAGGATCCAACTACACTGGAACTGTCGGTTTTGTGACCTTACAAGTACAATCATGTGTTACCAGCAGAGCGATGATTAAATCTGTATATATTGACACACAGCCTTCAGACACTGTTTTATCTGAATGTTTTCACTTCTAAAAGAGAAGTAGAAGTAAAGCTGAATTATTATTTCAATATTTTTTATGCACCATTACACACGAAAAACTTTTACTGTAAATATTTTAAAGGAGACGCACAATTTTATGCCCTTTATTGATAGTATTTGTTAATATAAATGAAAAGTATATTAAACATATTTACAGGTTTCAGTCTTGTTTAATGTCCAGCAGCAGGCAAAAACACATGATTGATCAAATCTAATTAATTATGATTGCGGCACGGTGGCTTAGTGGTTAGCACATTCGCCTCCCAGCACTAGGGATTCCCGGTTCGACTCCCCATCTGGGTGGAGTTTCCATGTTCTCCCCATGTCCGCGTGGGTTTCCTCTGGGTTCTCCGGTTTCCTCCCACAGTCCAAAAACATGGATCAAGTCAATTGAGTTCTCCAAATTGCCCCATATAGAGTGCGTGAGTGTGTGCCCAGCGATAGATTGGCGCCCTGTCCTGGGTGTATCTGACCAGCGCCCAAAACGTTCTCCCCTGGATGGGCATGGGGAACCACCCCGCGACCCTAATATAGGATAAAGCGGAAGATAATGATTGAATTATAATTAATTATGAAGCTGATCAATATTTTTCTGGAATATAAAATATATGATACTCTGATACCTAATTAGTGGAATATATTCATCCTTATGTTTAATGATTTAAATGTAGCCAACTGTTTATGAAAAAGTTCAGAAATAAAATCATATTCAAACCTCTGTAGTCGACATAACTTATTAACAACAAATCATGTAAGCAGGTTTCTTAAATTTACATCATAAGACTGCATATTATAAGCAAATCTGTAGAAATAATCTGATTTATTAAAAAAAAAAAATACAACTTTACTAATAGTGCTGTGATGAATGTGCGGAAATGGAACGCGCATGGGAGCAGGACTTCAACATAAAAGCTGCAAAACAAAACAAACTAAAACTCCCACATACAGAGCATTAAGAAAAAACAAACCAAAGTACGCCATGGATAAAGATGTGATCACCAAACTGACGAAAGCAAGACGCTGCCATGGATTAGTCCTGGATAAACATACGGGCATAATCAACATTTGTAACACAAACCAACGCAACAACCAGGAAAAGTATTTGCTCACCCATTCAAATGATCAGAATCAGGTGTTCCAATCACTTCCAGGGTCACAGGTGTACAAAACCAAGCACCTAGGCATGTAGACTGTTTTTACAAGTATTTGTAAAAGAATGGGTCGCTCTCAGGAGCTCAGTAAATTCCAGCGTGGAACTGTAATGGGATGCCACCTGTGCAACAAATCCAGTCGTGAAATTTCCTCGCTCCTAAATATTTTACAGTCAACTGTCAGCTGCATAATAAAAAAAGAAGCATTTGCAAATGACAACAACTCAGCCACCTAGTGGTAGGCCACGTAAACTGATGGAGCAATGGATGCTGACGTGCATAGTTCAAATAAGTCTCCAACTTTCTGCAGAGTCATTCACTACAGAACTCCAAATTTCATGTGGCCTTCACATGAGGTCAAGAACAGTGCACATAGAGCTTCATGCGAAGTGTTGGATGCAGTGGTGTAAAGCACACCACCACTGGATTCTAGAGCACTGGTGATGCGGTCTCTGGAATGACAAATCATGCTTTTCCATCTGGCAATCCCATGGACAAGTCTGGGTTTGGCAGTTTCCAAGGAGAGTGGTGCTTGTCTGATTGCATTGTGCCAAGTGTAAATTTTGGTGGGGGAGGGCAGGTGCATCCAGGCCAGCACATCAAGCTATCGCTCTGCACACACTCACTCACACAGACACACACACTATATATGGGGCAATTTAGAAAATTCAGTTTAATTTGAATCCATGATTTTGGACTGTTGGAAGAAACAGGAGAACGCGAACACAAGGAAAACATGAGTTCCAATCCAACACCACTAACCCCTATTTTATTCTGAAACCCAGAACATTGCACTGCTACATGCACAGCTTCTATTTTATTAAATTATAAGAAACTAATAATCATCAGTGTAAAGAATTCCAACAGATCCCTAAACCCACAAGCTGCTTCTGAACACCTGCCTCTTTGAACCAGAACCATCACCACAGCTTTACTTCTGACATTCAGCTGAAGATCTGCTGCAGACGTAATGCTGAGGATTCTGAATGCTGAAGGTGGAGGGGCCTTAGACGAGTTGATATTGATGCCCCTGAGCTGCTGCATCTGAAGAGAAGAATAGAAACTCCCTTCTGTTTTATAAAAACATTACAATATTACAGTTTTTCTCAGTCGATTTGGTACATTTCTCACATCATGATTTACATTGGCATCACAACAAGTGCATTTCCCAAAACAGTTAGTGCAAACAGCAAAACTCAATGAAATACCTGCAAAAGCACATACTTCACTCAAAATTCTTTGTTTTTGCCTCAAAAGCAAATATTTAGGTCAATCAATTTGTCAGCACCATCAAAATATCTTGTCTGTGTGCCATTGCTTATGACAAGGCAGTCAAACTACTTAGTCATGTTGTCAGTGCAACAGTGAAGACTGTAAGCATATTCTGATGGAAACTAAGCTTTTGTTTACAAGAACACTGCACATTCTGTGGCATATCAATTGAAACAATCCAAGTTACACAAACAAATACATACTTAAAGAACACAAAAGTTACACATGACTGTATGTGGGAGATAGACAGCAAGAAATTGGACTGAAATCAAATTTAGAGTAATATTCTTTACTGTATTATTTTCTAACAGCACTGCAATCTGTTGACAAAAAATCAAATTGAAGTTCAGGAACTGTTTGCCTGCACTATATAGAACAAAGGAAAAACTACAAAATTAGAAACTTACTCTGAATACTCAACTTAAGGAATTACTGTAGTGCTTTCCTTTCTATTCATCCTGACGCTCCTCTCTGTTGGGCCACATGTTTTCATCCACATCACAGTCGATAGCTTCCCTTGCAATGCACCGTGGAAAGAATCTTCTAGAGTGTCTAATCCAGCATTTGCAGGCATCTGCTGTGATGTCCTCACAAGCTGCATCCATAGCAGTCAGCAGATTCATCTGGACGTGTGGCTGGTGATCGTATACCTTCCATCTCCAGGCTGAGAAGAACTCCTCAATAGGGTTCAGGAATGGAGAATAGGGTGGGAGGAACTCCATCAGCATTCTATGATGAGTGGCAAACCATTGCCTGATGGTGTTCATTCATTTATCTCCCGCTTTATCCTCTATTAGGGTCGCGGTGGGGTTCCCCATGCCCATCCAGGGGAGAGCATCTCGGGCGCTGGGCAGATAGACCCAGGACAGGGCGCCAATCCATCGCTGGGCACACAGTCACTCACACAGACACACTCTATATGGGGCAATTTTGAGAATTCAATTGACTTGATCCATGTTTTTGGACTGTGGGAGGAAACCGGAGAACCCGGAAGAAACCCATGCAGACACAGGGAGAACATGGAAACTCCACCCAGATGGGGATTCGAACCGGGAATCCCTAGCGCTGAGAGGCGAACATGCTAACCACTAAGCCACTGTGCCGCCCCTGATGTGTGGTGAAAACTCACATTATCCCAAATGATCACATATTTGGGCAAATCCTCTTGCACCACACCTCTCTCATTATCAGGGATGAGATGCCTATAGAGGGTGTCCAAGAATGTGATGAGATGCTGTGTGTTATAGGGCCCTATAATGGGAATATGTGCAAGCACGCCATTCTCTGATATAGCCGCACACATCGTGATGTTTCCTCCTCGTTGGCCTGGCACATTAATGGTAGCCCTTTATATATATATAATGTTTGCCAATTACAGGTTCATTAGATGCACCTGTTAGGAAATCTGAAATTTCCCCGATGAACCAATTTTGAAGGCGTCAAAAAGCACAGTACAGATGATTTCAGAGTTATTCGAATCAAGCGGTTTATTTACGACAAACCGAGTCAAAGCAGTGTTCGTCCAAGACAAGCCCAAGATCGCGATCCGACTCTGATCTCAGCACCACACCGGTCCCACCAAGACAGAGCCCCGAAATCCAGCTGCTCACACTATTTATTGAAAAACCATCCCTCCCTCTGCTTATTCTGAACCAACTTGTTGAAGAAGTTCTATGGGGAGGTCGAACGTGCTGTTCAATCCCTTATCTGGGGGAGCTCGAGACAGCTCCGCTGCCCTTGAGCTTTATCCACCAGCCACCAGACGCCAGGTGCATCTGGTTTTCATGAAATATAGGCCTTGGGCAATTGTCGGCCAGATTGCCCCATCGCTATAGAATGCGCTAATTCCCTTATACACAAATTACTTACAAATTACAAATTTTTATCCCTTCAATCCCCCTTTGGGCGTGCCCCTCAACACGCCCATCAAATTTGCCCCATTGGTAATTTGTCCCATATGTGAATTTGCCCCATAAGTGGTGCTGATTTTCAGAGTCGATCGCTTACATTTATTCATCAGAGTTCTCCTACGTCAGTGTGCTGTGCATGTGAGCTCTAAAATCAGTACATGAATCTAAAAAATAAAACACTCAGATTTTTGAAACTCTAATAATATACAGTTTCATTCTCCACTCGTTATCAGAGTCTCAGGGCTGTGGGTGGTCCCACACATGTCACCGCAATGGGTGTCCGCTACTCAGGTGCCCCACACCTGCAGTGTTGTTACCTCACTAGGTGTCCAGCCTTCTCTCCGTTTCCCCAGGTCTCCGGTCACGACCTACGAATTTCTGATGCCCTATGTACTTTTAATGCTATATTAAAGCATGTGCGTGCAGTGTGTTATCTCTTAGGTTAATGTCTTAGAGGGAAAAAGAGAGAGATAGGAAAATGAGAAAGAAAATAAATTCATACATGGAAACAAGATGTGATCTTGGGCATTGTTTAAGCATAACTGATTTCTTGTCTATCTGGCTCCTCATCCCCGGAGCAAAATTTAACCGTCTGCAGCTCCATGGTGTTAAATATGTGATCTAGTTAACAGAACTCTCAGACGTGGTATGCACCGGCACCCACAGGTTACCAGTATAGCAACGAACACAGCAATAGACATGAAGAGTGACATGATTAACTCCTGACAAACATATTATTCATCCATGATTCCAAGGGGTTATCTATTCCAGAGGCCTCATGCATTTCCTGTAATAATTTACACAATTTAATTTACGCCTTGGTTACGGACCAATCAGGTGCTGTGTTATTTAGGCATATAGGCACAGCACACTTCACCAATCATTACGCAAACACCCCCTTTTTCTGCCAGGAGCATGTCTAAGGCTTTTCTGTTCTGTAGGCCCCAAGTTACGTCACATGCAACTGTTCACTTGGTCACTCTATTGCATCTCTAGTGAGATTAGTGAGACGAAGTACATTGTAATGTACGAAATTTATCCTATCCACGTTGTTGTTGGGAGTCACTGGAAAAAGGGCCGATATCAGTTGAATATTTTCTGCTGCCACTTGGTTCGCCAGTTTGAACTCGTTTGGCACCCCCCTAGGCACCCCGATTGAGTCTAAGTGGGAGTAAGTGGGTGAGTCCCTATATAAATAAAAGCTACCGACTGCTCACTTTCTCCTTTGGGGCTCGCACCCCCTTAAACCTGTGAGAGTAAGAGGAGCCAACGGCTTTACCATGGCACCTCGGCCGACAGCCAGGGGTGGCATTCTTACCACTAAGGTGTGTTTCCCACAATAATAATATAACCCGATCGGGCCCACGGCCCCACCTCCGTGTCATTTTAGGTGATGTCTGTTCGGCACCAATCTAATACCACACATTGCTTGACTTTTTGCCGCCCGATTGGCCACCTCCTTTCCCTGCGCCTCCACGTACCCCTTAGTGGAGTGGCCTTTACATTTAATGATGGCCACCTGTTTAGGCAGCTGTACTGCTTCCAGTAGCTTTTGTATGTGCGCATAATGTTTAATAGGACCCCCTTGCTTCGTTTTGAAACGACGTATGCTGAGTCTGTATAAATGTTCACAGCTGTGTTGCTCGCAGTCAGGTGGTGTTTGCATGTATTGCCATGTTTGCAGTTTTGATGGCGTCAATGCTGTAGATGTGAGAAAGGCAATCACCCCATGGGTTGTGTTTACAACTAATGGGTGACACATTACTAGGTGTGCGATTTTATTTAGAACCACTCCTAAGGCTGCCATGTACCTTGTACTTGAAAACAAAAACTTTAGTACTTAAAAAATATACCTTTAGCCTCCCCCCTTTCTAAAACAAAACAACATTCAATTTTTATTATTATTGATTTTTTAAAGGAATATCCAGATCAAAATGACATTTGTTATTTTCCCACAAATAATTAATCAAGGTGTACAGGAATCTGTAAGAGGCATGTTATCAGTTAAAGTGATCTTGTTGATTTTCCTTGAAGTAATTTACTATGGTCCACCCCTCATTGCCTGTGGATAATTTTCAAAGGAGATGATGGTCACACAACACATAATCATTAAAATTATTTCCAAGATTGTCTATAGAAAAATCAAACAACCAGGGGTTATTATTATTATTATTATTTTCTCCCGGATCAAACTGCACAGTCAGTTCTGTCCGCTAGAACCTGCAAATTGACTTGTTTGGTTAGTAAAGTTAAAGACAAAATCAAACAAACTTAATTTTTTTTTTTTCTATTCTTTATACAAATCGCACAACATAAATTTAATAAATATATTTCATATTTCTCATGTTCAATGTAAAATTTGATAATTAGGCCACCTTTAGTTCATTACCTGGAGGAAAAATAAAAACTATATCAAACAATTCATAAACAACAATGCTGCAAAAAAGTCATAACATTAATGATTTGTCTTATATGTGTTATGGCAAAACATTTTCTCAAACTCCGACCTGGAAAAAATATAACCTCATAATTTTGTCCTCATTATTAAATGTCAGTCAGTCCGGTCTATTGTAGTTAATTATCAGTCAAATCTTTATCCTTCATTAAACAAAAATTGTACTCGGTCCATTTTATGCTTCATGATTAAATATATACATATATATTTTTTCCTGTTAAAAGAAGTGATATTTATTTTAGCAAAATAAAAGAAAATGAGAAATCCTACCCCACTCTCTGATTAGTTATCAGAGAACGTCACTATTATGGAGACCTTCAGTTGCTTGTTTTAAAACAACAATCTCTGATAATAGTGCGGACGTGGTTCTCAGCTCTGTCGACGTGGCCTTATTGAAATGGATAAATAGAAGACAAAAGTGTCAATGGAAGATGTACGTATACATTCTTGACTTGATATAATCAGCATAATAAGACATAATAACTGTAGAAG
>JAFMOC010001447.1:0-19262 GCA_019802505.1 Corydoras sp. C115 | reverse complement strand
TCATACAGGGCTATTTTGGCGGTCTATAAGTTTTCTAGCTAAAATGATTTGGCACACTTCTTTCCTTTTAGTGCGAGAAACCGAGGGGCGTTTGAAATACAGTCCATTAGATTAAAGCGGGCTTGATGTGGATTAATAGAGTCAGTTTTTTCCTTTCCAATTAGGCCACTGGAGTGCATGCAGGTCTGATAATCAATTTGTATTTTCTAGTGGAGGGGGAAAAATTTTTCTATAAAAGTGTACAATGGTAAAAATTGTCAGTAAAAAAGATACCATTTTGAGAAAGGAAGGGGTAAGGCGGAGGTCGGTGGCCTGGCTTTACAGAATTATTGTTCCCAAGTGTCCCGTGTCCCCCGGGTCGGGGTCGTTCTCCTTTCCGGGGTTTTTCAATTTTTCCCAGTTTTAAAGAGTGTACACCTTAGGCGGGCCTTGTCAGGTGCTTTAAAAATAACCGGGGAATCAAAGTCCATCAAACGGCTCCGCCTTCTCCTCCCACCCCAAGACAAAAAAAAAAAAAAAACTTTTTTTGCGGGCGGTCTGTTATAATGTTTTAAAATGCACTGTAAGTAAAATAAAAAAATAAATAAAATTTGAAAAAGCAAATAAAATGTCATATTAGGGGATACACTTTAAAATTTTAGTGTAGCCTGATTAAACTTTGATTTGTGAATGAAAACGGCCCATGGTGCAAATAAGAGATGAATCACCTCGGCGGTTCTGTTCTAATGTCGTCTGTGTCTGGACACAAAAAAAGGGTGGTTTGGGTTGTTGGTGGTGGGGTTATGCCCTTGAATTTTCAGAACCATCCATTTTGTCATATTCTTTGGGTTTTTGGTTAAAGTCGCTAGACAAACACCACCCAAACAAGCCGGGGTAGTGCCATGGGGGGACATGTCAGCTTTAAGAACCTAGACTGTAACACTACGTGTGGGGGGAATGGGCAATTTTAAAATTTCTTTGGGTGGCTAAAAAACAGGATGAGATAAAGTGAAAAAGACTTGGGTCCCTGGTTGCCCTTGCTGCGTACTTTCATTTGTCAAAAAGAAAGAGGTGGGTGCCCTGAAATTGGATACTGGGGTCAAAATTATGTGAAATGCAAGCCTGTCCTGGTCAAAAGTTGACCTTGGGGCTGACATGGTGTAAATGTGAGAGGGAGGAAACTACAGTGAGGCAAAAAGGAGGGCAGGTACTACAGATCATTGAGGAAATTTTAGCACGTATAAAGGTGGTGGGAAACAACGACCCAGGATGTGATCTTTTCTAATGTTAGCTCCTTGGGAATATTATATGACTGCTGGTGCACTTCCAACAATCTGTGTAGTAAGCCAGATGCAAACACAACTGGGTTTACGGTTTTTAAATATGGCACAAAAGGACAAGATCAATGTTCTAAACAACTGTAAAAGTTCTAGTAAATAACTGTGCATTCCCGCCGTTTTTTTGACATGTCAGCTGGCCTGATTAGGTTTAATGATAACAAAATATTTATTTGGGTTTAATGACATAATGGGTGATTATGTCTGCAGTGTCCTGGCTTTTTTAAATCACACACACACACCCACCCACCCACTCACCCACACACACACACAGTATAAAGTACAAATGCTGATTGTTGAAGGCTTGGTTAAGAAACAAGCCTTGCAACCTGAAGGTCCCCTGGTTCGATTACCAATTCCCTTGAGAAAGGTACCTAACCCCAATTGCTCCCCAATAACACATGAGGCAAAATAAATCAATTTTATAATTTTTATTTATTCTAAGTCAAACATTACTGTTGGTTGGTGAGCCACAGTTTCTGTTCTATTTTATTTCAAAGCTGTTCAGTGAGGTTGAGGTCATGAATGAGGTCAGTCAAATCCTTTCACATCAGGCTCTCCCATTCATGCCTTTATGATCATTTTTTTATGCTCTGGGGAAAGTTATGCTTAAACAGAAAATAGATTCACAAGGCTCAGTATTCAGTTGTCCAAAATTGCATGAGTAGGTAGTTGCTTGATCTCATACACCTATGTGAATAGGAATTAAAAAAACTTAAATTTACTCACAATCAGGAGGTGTGTCCATATAGTAACCTATAGCAAAGTCTTTCACATAAATGTTAAATGTATGTTTTTTTGCTGTCTAGGCTGAATAGCAGCAAAGTCTAAACAGTAATATATTCATTTTCTTTTTCTCCACAGGTAAGTGTGCAGATCTTAATATGAGACACCTCATGAGCTACAACGTAGATGTGAGTAATCATTTCAAGCAGCTTTTCTAGCCTTCTTTGCTCTGCAATAGCTGAACGGAAAAATGAAAGCATATTAAAGAGATTTTTTTGTACTAAGCTTAACTGTACTGTTCATCTCCAGGCTTGTATGGATTGGTTTTACCTTATTTTTCAGAACAGATTAAAGTCCCCTTAGCCATGATTGGTGATCTTTGATAACATATCTTATCATAAACAGAATGCCTGAATATACATATAATATTCTTAAGTACTTTGACACCCCTTCCAAATATAAACTATAAATTATCTCTCTCCGAGCCTGTGAATACTGTTTGCTTGTCGATTTTCCTTTTTTTATCTGATTACCATTGGTTTTATTTAGAAATTGGTTATGGTAATGAATAATGTTTTGATGCAAAAAATCTATTTTTAGAGGCTGAGGGACTCTCTTCTACAAAGTTTCCAGACTACAATGCTATCAAAAAAACGGTAAGAGCGACTTGAATTTTCTATTCTAATGCTAATGCGTGCATTTACAAAGCATTATAATAAAGTATACATAATGTGTTTTAGTAACATTTTGGTCATAAGCCTTTGTTAATGTACATAGAATGTTCACAATAGACTCCACCTTAAACTCTCTGATACATGTTTATCAAAACCGCCGCCTGCTCTTGGAGATTTCCTTTCTTTATAACATAAGGTGTAAAGATCTAGGAACCCTTTTTGACTGAACATGCGACCCAACGGCTTGTTTCAAGCCCTAGTCCCTTATCCCGGCTTGCTCTTTATTGTAATGCACCTACTTGCCGGTATCCGGGTCCAACTTCACCCATCCAAGACCTCTCTTCAAACATAATTCAACACGTCTGACACAAAACTCTGGCAGCCCCTCTCTCGTGTTTTTAACCAGCCAAGCGAACTCATGTCCACTCATTACTCCCTGTTCCCTCCATTGGCTTCCTGTAGCTGCTCGCATTCAGTACAAGTCCGTTTTGACTCTGGCATACAGAACCATTTCCTTGGATCTCTTCCCCCTCTTACCTTCACTCTACTTTTGTCAAAATACACAACTCGCTACTCGTGTCACGCCCTCGCTCCAATCATGAATTGCCGTGTTCTGCCGTGGCGCGTCTTCCACCGTCACACCGTGGGACTAATTCTCATTCTGTCGTGGGCTCGCTCGCACTCCTCTATGCAGGCACACCGACCTGTCCCCAACTCTGTCAGTAATGGCAGAAATCATCTACACAGTTTTTTAAGCAACTACTTAAGGACGCATCTATTTAACAAATAGAAAACAAATAAAATTTTGGCTTTTATCCGGTGTTTTTGGACTCCTTCCTTCCGCGTTCAACCACGGTACGGCGCTGCGCACCTTCCCCGCGTGGGTTCGTATCCCGTGGGGGAGCGTTCGCCGTGGACCGACGCACGCTATATTCCCCGCGTGGTCGGTACCCGGGAGCGCTAACAAGGCGCGAGCGGCTGAACGCTACACGTTCACTCCGCGTTAGCCGCCCTCCTTCCCGTGGAAAGAACGGAACAGATTGGTGACAATATATATATATATATATATATATATATATATAATATATATATATTATATATTATCTATATATATGTGTGTGTGTGTTTTTTATTTCTAGACGTCACTACAGATCAAATTTGAACAATATAATAAATTACATTTGTATTAAATCAGGTCAGATTTTGGTAGACATTGCATCTGTATTCCAGCAGCTTTACTACTGCAGATGACTCAGAGGATTTACTGATTACTCTCTCTGCTTCTCATTCTTCCTATTGCTCTCTGAGGACGTATTTTTTTCTTTTTTTGACCATCAGCTCCTGAGGCAATTTTAAAACCCATTTACTAAACACTATAAAACAAATGAAAAAATAATAGAGATTTTATTAGGAAGTGCATTATGGGCATATTGAAACAGAAGAACCAAATATTTTGATAGTAAATGATGTGTTCATATCAGATTTAATTTAATCTGAGGTGTTTTTTATTGCAAATTATAATATAATGCATTTTCATTTGATGCAACATCTGAGTAAGTGCTTCCATCTCATTCAATCACAGTTTCTACTAAATTAAGATCCTCATGGATGCATGAGTGAACAAATGATATAGGAGTTAAAAAGATATGTGCAAATGATAGAATTGTTTTTGGTCGAAGTGAAAACGATCATATATTGCAGTCTTGATCGCAGAAATATTATCAAGATTATTGTGGTGTAGGGCGGTACAGTTCATGGCTTCATGGTTTGCATATTCACCTTGCAGCACTAGGGATTGAGGTTCGAATCCCAATGTAGATGGAGTTTCCATGTTCCATCCCCAATCACCTGACCTGCCTCCCAAGCCCTGCTTCTTGTAAACAGGCTCCGCCCAGCATGCCTTCACACCACAATTAATGTTATTTTATCTGCATAACATCAGAATCCTAAAAGAAAAATAATTAACTCTGTTCAAAGCTCAGGGTTAATTTACTTTTGTTTACTGGTTGTCTAATAATTCACCTTCAAATAGTTTCAGAATTCAGCAATTATTTATTGAATACATGTTTAAAAACCGGTTTCAAAAACTTATAAGATGATTATGTTTATATATGTTTGTTTTATCCTTTGAACAAGGTCATATCTCAGAGGGCAGTATTCTACAATGCTTCATCACTTTGGAACTGCCATCGTTGAAATTTCTTGTATACCTTTCAAGAGCTAGGTAGTTCCCTGAAGCCATTTATTCATTCATTCATTCAATTTTCTCCCGCTTTATCCTCTAGTAGGGTCGCGGTGGGGTTCCCCATGCCCATCCAGGGGAGAACGTCTCGGGCGCTGGGCAGATACACCCAGGACAGTGCGCCAATCCATCGCTGGGTACACACTCACACACTCAAACACACTCTATATGGGGCAATTTAGAGAACTCAATTAATTTGATCCATGTTTTTGGACTGTGGGAGGAAACCGGAGAACCCGGAGGAAACCCACACGGACACGGGGAGAACATGGAAACTCCACCCAGATGGGGATTCGAACCGGGAATCCCTAGCGCTGAGAGGCGAACGTGCTAACCACTAAGCCACCGTGCCGCCCTGAAGCCATTTAATATTTATTTCATATTCATTGATGTATCCTCTTGGCATGACTGGGTTAAAATCAATGGAAAGAAAGTACAAATTTTTAATCTGTGTTTTATTCCATTGTGCTATTTTAGTTGTTTATTTACATCACGCTCCTAGCTTCTGTTAACTTTACTTTGTTTCTACATAGAAATCGATGTTAAATAAGCCTTTCACTGAAGCTTAACTGTTTGGAATTCATGGTTGGTACTGTAATGTACAAAGCCTATTGAGATATTCAGTATTGGTAAGGTTACTTGGTTAGATCTCAGACTATGATAGGGCTCCTTTATTATTTTCTGTAAGGTTTCAGTCAAATGCTTTTATCCTGTTTGTCTTTTTTCTTTTTGCTGATTTGGTTTTGGGCTAGATTCTAAACTGGTGACCCTAATATAGCTACAATAGCGATTCCATCTTCCATTTTATTTTTCTAAAGGGATTTGTAGTATGTTTATGGAAAATTTTGGCTATTCATCTAAAAGAGCATTTAAGAAGAAAGACACTGATGTTGGATAAGAGAGTCTGGCTCATAATCTCTTTTTAGTTAATTCTTAATGTTCCTTTACACCCAACCATGTCTTTATGGACCTTGGTTTATACACCACAATTATTTACATATATCTAAAATTAAAGTAATAAAGTAAAAGATAAGGTACACATTGAGTTTTCTAAACTGAATGTGTAGAAGTTTCTGTTGGTGTTCATTCTTTTTTATAATGCGAGCTTAGACACAACAAAATAAGCAACACAATTATCCAGATAACAGCTGTTGTTTTGGCAGGGGAAAATAAAATCCTTTTTGTTATCAAACATTTCACTAAAATCTTGTGCATTTGTTTAGCTGTGTTTCCACTATTTTGTAGAATAATACCAAGGATAGAAGCCAACATAAATTTTAACTTCACATATTACAACATGTATATTCATTCATTATCTTCCTCTTTATCCTCTATTAGGGTCGCGGTGGGGTTCCCCATGCCCATCCAAGGAAGAACGTCTTGGGCGCAGGGCAGATACACCCAGGACAGGGCGCCAACCTATCGCTGGGCACACACTCACTCACACAAACACACTCTACATGAGGCGATTTGGAGAACTCAATTGACTTGATCCATGTTTTTGGACTGTGGGAGGAAACCGGAGAACCCGGAGGAAAACCCACACGGACACGGGGAGAACATGGAAACTCCACCCAGATGGGGATTCGAACCGGGAATCCCTAGTGCTGAGAGGCGAACGTGCTAACCACTAAGCCACCGTGCCGCCCCAACATGTATATATTTTCTATAAAAAAGGCCAGATATAAGATCATTATTTTCATTTATTGTCAATGCTGCAGAATGTACAGAACATACAGAGGATTAAAACTGGTTTGATCTCAGATCCCCAGAGAAACAATAATCATTAAATAAACACCCTTGAACCAAGCTTTAATATTGTGGTGTCACAACCTAAATCTTATTTCTGTTTATTAAATAATAAACATTGTAATTTGTTATGTGTTTGTTGTTCATCTAAAGTTATATTTAGCTAATTAACATTTATGTCACAATACAATGCAATACAATATAATTTATAATACCAAATATAATTGATATTTTTTTATAAATATTTGTAATTTACCTTTTTACCTTTTTTAATATTTATCTTGTAATTGTAATAGTGTCCATGTGTTATATTTTATATTTTATTATTCAAGTATGTGTGCACTGAGGAAATCTCATTGTACATGCATATAGTGACAATAAAGGCATTCTATTCTATACGTAAAACCATAAAATTATAGGGTGTACTTTTTCCCCAGTTAATCATACTATATATACACACGATAACATTTCAAAAGTTATATTAATTTTGGTTCCAGAATGAAATGATCAAAAATATATAAGTAATGCATATTTTAAAAGGTAATGAACAATACATAAAAAAAAAACTCAGCAGTACTTCAGAAATAAACTACTCCGTCTGAAGAGTACAGCGTGCGTTCGTAAGTTACAAAAACTTTAGATAAAGGGGGTTGGGAATTTCTCTAGCGGCGCGCCGGCTCATTTGTGTAACAATGGACACTAAGTGGCGCACTGCAGGGGAGCGGGGGATTTGCACGCACACACGCACGACGACAATTTTCGTGGTTCCAGGGAAACCAGTGTTAAAGACATACACTGGATCATTTAACATGTATAAAAACCTATTTTATTCATATAAGGAAGAAAGGTGCACTTTGATTCCCTCTCTACTGAATAATTAGATCATTCAGCAAATGACTCAGTGCATTTATTAAGAAACTTAGTTTAGGCATGGAATATTCTGGTTATATTTATCTACCATTAGTTTCTGTGTAAAGCATTTTGTTCCTGTAAAATCCAACATGGCTGATAAGAATCTCAACATTGCACCATCCATCACTCTCAAACCATCAAAAAAAATGGTTGGAATAAAGCAGGAGTATTGCTAAAACAACAGTATTCCTTAAATTTTCAATTACTTGAAATATATATTAAGATGCAGCAAAATAATAATTTTGCATAATAACTATTGCACTGTTTCTGTTACTTGTGTCACCCATGGCATGGTTTAATTGTTGGTTTTATGTTGGTTGTATGTTTTTTTTTTTACTGACATTTTAAAATATTATATGTATTTCTGTATAGCATATTTGAAAGTAAACACAACAAGGGTCCAAATTAAGCATGTCACAGTGTGTCCTGAAGCAATATTTATAAAATTAGAATTGCTTGGTACTAAAATGCAACAGTGAGAAAGAAGAATTAAGGATTCTAGCTATCAAAACATTGTCATTCCCTGGCTGATTTTGGTCCCATGTATGATAATTTAAATACTGTACTTTTATTTCTGATTCAAGTAAAGTGCTTTAAGAATCAGCTATCCTGTAAAAAAATAACACCAAATCTTATTTAACCTCATCTAAAAATACTATTTAAAATTAAACACACTTAAGCTATTAATATTTAAAAATCTGCTAAATCTTAGTTGACATTGAATTGAATCAAATAGATTATAATGTTGGCAAACCAGTTATGTTCTGAATGACAATACCAAAAAAATGTTTGAAATTGATGAAACTGAAATAAAAAACCATCATATTCAGGAGATCTCCAGTGCGCATGGATAACAATGTCAGAAGGTTACAGCTGCACTGACAAAAAACTGGAATAAAACTCACACACATACTTTCGTACACACTTCCATTGTACAACATTTTATACATTTATAAACAACTGCTGTTTACACACACACACTTTTTTAACATTTATAACCTTGGACATATTTTGCACCTTGTGGCTCACACCACTAGGGACCACCTGCAGTGTGACCTCCCAATTTAATTAATGTTTACTGTTTATTGGTTTATTGGTTAACTGGTTACTGTTCCTTCCCTACTTGAAAGTTTAGTACTTGAATTGTCCTGTATATTGTCTTGTATTTATTTTAAATCTTGTTTTGCACAAGCTATTTGCACACATGCACTTTATGTTGGGTTGTGTAGTTGCTGGTCGGTGTAGCATTGCTTGTTTATGGAGAACGTTGTTCCGTTCCAATATACAGTAGACCACTTTATAGTCAAGTCAAGTCAAGTAATTTATTTATATAGCGCTTTTTACAACAGTACATTGTCACAAAGCAGCTTTACA
This sequence comes from Corydoras sp. C115, assembly GCA_019802505.1. NCBI lineage: Eukaryota > Metazoa > Chordata > Actinopteri > Siluriformes > Callichthyidae > Corydoras > Corydoras sp. C115. The sequence continues at coordinate 10,269 of JAFMOC010001447.1, read as the reverse complement.
GAATGAAAAGCCTTTAAACCCCCAAAGAGCAAGCCGAAGCGACAGTGGCAAGAAAAAACTCCCTTTTATGTTGTTATTTAAGGAAGAAACCTTGGGAGGACCAAGACTCAATGGGGGACTCATCCTCCTTGAGCGGCCGGGCAGCAACAACAGTGTAGAACAGCCATGTCCAGATACTAAACAAATGGAAAAACTAACAACTAGAAAACTATATGTGAGTCCATTAGGGGGCGTCCTGCAGGACCGCCTTATCAGGATCCATACAGTATTCGTAAGCAGAGCCATGGATCTCCAGGAAGCCGGGGGACACCTCAAAAGAAACAGACAAAGGAAGGGAGTTAGAGCTAATAATAAAGCACGGCATTTAATTAATAAGTAATTAATTGACACAGTGCAGCATGTGACTCCGGCATCACTGACTAGAGCAGCATAACTAAAAGAGGCAGATACTGCAGACTCTACATAGTTGAGATGGCGCCCCGGAACAGCATCATTCCAGCGCCACACCCCCCCATTAATGATGAGGTGGGTGAAGAGGTGAAATGCCAGCATACACTGATCAGAGATTACCCCCCAACACAGCCAAGTCTGAGATCTACATCTTTATCTACAGGGGATTAGTTAAACGCAAGATTAAATAAATGTGTTTTTAATTTATTTTTAAAGATTAATAGTGATTAAGAATCACGAACAGTAACTGGAAGGCTATTCCAAAGTTGAGGAGCCTTGTGGGAGAACGCTCTTCCACCAGCAGTAATTTTATTTATTCTAGGAGCTAAGAGTATACCAGCACCTTGAGATCGGAGCTCACGTGTCGGCTGGTACAATTGAATCAGCTCACTCAGATACTGTGGAGCCTGGTTATGTAAAATTTTATATGTTATTAATAAAATTTTGTACTCGATACGAAACTTAACTGGTAGCCAGTGCAAGTTTGATAACACAGGAGTTATATGATCAAACTTTCTGGTTTTAGTTAAAACTCTAGCTGCAGCATTCTGCACAAGTTGTAATTTATGTAATGATTTATTAGAACATCCTGTCAGAAGTGAATTACAATAATCTAACCTTGAGGTAATAAAAGCATGAATTAGTTTTTCTGCATCTTGGAGGGAGAGGATATTTCGTAGCTTCGAAATGTTACGAAGGTGAAAAAATGCAATTCTAGTGATATTGCTAATGTGCTTTGTAAAGGAGAGATCTGAATCAATAATGACACCGAGATTATTTACAGATGAACTGGGTCTAATTAAAGAGTTATCAAGGTTTAACATAGTGTTAGAAGCTTTGTTAATTTTGTCCTTGGGTCCAACTATCAGAAACTCTGTTTTATCAGAATTTAGCAGTAGGAAGTTTTTTGACATCCATATTTTAATATCTTGGATGCAGTCTCGAGCTTAGTGACTGAACAACCATCATTAGGGTTAGCTGAAACATATAACTGTGTATTCATCTGCATATGAGTGGAAACTGATTCCATGTTTACGAATAATTGATCCCAATGGAAGCATATATAATGCAAATAGGAGTGGACCCAGAACTGACCCTTGTGGGACACCATATTTAACTTTAGCGAGATCAGAATATTGGTTGTTAACACAGGTGAATTGATATCGATCAGTCAGGTAGGATTTAAACCACTGGAGTGCAGATCCTGTAACACCCACAATGTTTTCTAATCTATCAACTAAGATGTTATGGTCTATAGTGTCAAAGGCTGCACTAAGATCTAATAATACAAGAAAAGAGATTTGGTTATTATCAGAGGACATTAATAAGTCATTAACAACTTTAATTAAGGCTGTCTCAGTGCTATGGTGAGACCTAAAACCTGACTGAAAAACTTCATGAACGTTATTAGCTAGAAGATGGCGATTCAGCTGGTTGAACACTATTTTTTCTAGGATTTTAGAGACAAAAGGAAGGTTTGATATTGGTCTATAGTTGGACAGTATTAGAGGATCTAAATTAGGTTTTTTAAGTAATGGTTTAATGACTGCACACTTCAGATTTTTGGGGACATAGCCTATTTTAAGTGATGAATTTATAATGTTTATAAAAGGCTCTGTGATATTTGGTAGGAGGTCTTTAAGCAGATTTGTTGGTATTGGGTCTAACATACAGGATGTTGTCTTTGATTGTGTAATTAATGAGACAAGCTCTTTTTTAGATATGGGGTTAAAGGTATTTAACTCTTGTACTATATTATTTTCTCTACCACTAGATTTTTCAGAAATCATTGAGGGTTGATTATTGGTTACGCTACACAATGCATTAGATGATTTAAGTCTTATGTTTTCAATTTTATCACTAAAGAAATTCATGAAATCATTGCTGCTGAACTGTGAGTGAATCTGTGAATCTGATTCAGTAGCACTTCGAGTTAATTTGGCAATGGTACTAAAGAGGAATCTTTGGTTGTTTTTGTTGTTCTCTATTAATTCAGAATAATATTTAGTCTTCGCTGCATTGAGTGCATGTTTGTACTCAGTCATACTGTCCTTCCATGCAACCCTAAATACCTCTAATTTAGTTTGTCTCCATTTACGCTCCATGGTTCTAGTGGCTTGTTTTAGGGCGCGTGTTTGATCATTAAACCATGGAACGAGTCTTTTATCTTTAATCCTTTTTAGTTTAAGTGGAGCGACACTGTCTAAGGTTGCAGAAAACATATGTTTAAGGTAATCCGCTGTGTTTTCAAGTTCATCGGGTCCTGATGCTGGTTTAATGTTTAATTCGGGTAAATGTTGTAGGAATGACACAGCAGTAGAGGGGATGATTGTACGCTTCATGTCATATCGCGGTTTAATGACTGGATCAGTATCAATTTCTAAATCGTAGGTTATCAAATAGTGATCGGAGATGACCTCACATAGTGGAACAATAGTTAAATTATTAATGTTAATACCATGTGATAAAACTAAGTCTAATGTATGTTTACAGCGATGTGTTTTACCAACTACACTTTGAGTAATGCCCATGGAATCTAGGATGGAGTCAAAGGCTAATTTAAATGAGTCTAGTGGGTTTTCAAAGTGAACATTGAAGTCACCGACTATTAAGGCCTTGTCTGATGAGATTACTATGTTAGAGAGAAATTCACCAAATTCTTTAATAAACTCTGTATATGGGCCGGGAGGGCGGTATATGGTAATAAGATGCATTAGGTTGGATTTATTCTTCAATGAAGATGAACTGCTTATGTTGAGTACAAGCGCTTCGAAGGATTTTGACTCATACTTATTATTAAGTGTTACATTTATGTTTTCTTTATAGATCGTAGCCACTCCACCTCCTCGTCCACTAAGACGTGGTTTATGAGCATAAGTATAACCAGGTGGAGAGGCATCATTTAATGCTAGGTATTCATTGGCCCTAATCCAGGTCTCTGTGAGACAAAAGACATTTAGAAAGTTATCAGTTATTATTTCTTGAACTAGAGCTGATTTTGATGACAGTGACCTAATGTTTAATAACCCAAGTTTTAACTTAAAAGTGTTTCTTACATTACTTGAGGTTGTATTGATATTAATGAGATTTTTTTGGCACACTTTTTGGACTCTTTTTGTTGTTTTTTGCTCACTGCGATACTTGATAACTGTCTTAATAGTATGGAACCTAGTTATTGTGGGTGACGACTCCTGGCAGTTCGCAGGCAGTTGGTTAGGCCATTCTGTCTGCTGCCTGGCCTTGGCTCTGAATTGTCAATTTTTTTTCCTATCTGAAGAAAAAACCCTATCGGCTATGTTATGTGACATGAGCGCAGCACCCTCCCGGGAAGGATGGATGCCGTCTCATTTCAAAAGGCCAGGCCTTCCCTCAAAAGTAGACCAATTATCAATAAAGGTAATGTTGTTTTCTGAGCACCACTCAGACATCCAGCAACGCAGCGACCATAACCTGCTGTAGGTTTTGCCGCCACGCCTAATTGGTAGGGGACCAGAGACAACTACTTCATCAGACATCATTGCAGCGGTTCCACACACCTCTTTAACATTAGCCTTAGTAATCTCTGACTGCTTGAGACGAACGTCATTAGTGCCGACGTGGATAACTATTCTAGAGAATGAGCGTTTAGCATTAGCCAGCACTTTGAGGTTCGCCCTGATGTCTGGAGCCCTGAAATGCACCGGACCATGGTTGCTGGGGTCTCTAAGGGGGTAGCGATTCGCACGTGTCTGAGCTGGGAGTCGCCAATAACCAGAGCACTTTTAGCAACCGGTCTCTCAGTGGGTGAGTCACTGAGTGGGAAAAAACGATTGGACACGTGGATCCTAGAAGAGTGATGCTCAGTTCTACGTGTACGTCGCCTGGTCGTCACCCACTCGCCCTGCTGCGAGGGCTCTAAAACCGGAGATTTAGGACCTGATCCTGTGGCATTCGGGCTGGCTAAACTGGTCCCTGACACACCTTTACTAACATGACCCTGTTCTAAAACCCGAATGTGCTCTTCTAGCACTGAAATCTTCTCCGTCAGACTAAGAACTAGGCTACACTTCTCACAGACTGAATTATCAGTAATGACGGAGGAAGACTGTCTGTACATACTGCACTGAGGGCACGCAACCAGAGGGGAAAGTGCCATTGTAAAGTTTATATATAAATTAAGAAATAAACTTAGCTTCGGGTGGGTAGAGATGTGAGGTTATTTCCCGCTGTTACAGCTGATGATGAAACAAAGCAGCGGCAGCAGCTGGTGGAGATCCAAATCTAGTGAATCTGGCTGTATTAGCGTCGGATGGAGGTTGAGTCCTGAAGGTTCTCACAATGCGGTGTGTGAAGATCAGCGTTGAGTCCAATAAAATCCGATCCGAAAATCCAAACAGGTGAATCCGGCGTCGCAGATCAGGAGATGACTCTTTTATAGTATAGGCTAATATTTATAAACGACGCGTGTAATAAATGCAGCGGTGTTGGCAGCAAACGACCGCGATAGTAAGCAGAAAGTGCTAGCGTTAGCGGCTAAAAACGCTAGCAACTACACCGCGATTTGGAGAGTAGAGAGGGACAAAAAGCGGAATAAATGCTATGTTATAACGATGAGGTAGCTAAACAGTCAATAGAATGTGAAAAAAAAAATAACTAAAAGTAACTAGATAACACTTAATTTAGTAGTTAAGCTTAACAGAGCTAGACAGCGCACGTACGCATCTACACACTGACTGCGTGGCAGGAAGTGACGTCTTGTCATTGGTTTGTTTTGTGCACATGGTCGGGTGTCGTTTTGTATTTATTTCCGGTGTTTCTCGTCCTCGGTGTTCGTCGTCCTCGGTGTTCGTCGTTTGTGTTATGTCACTCGTCAGTTCGTACCTCTTGCTTGTTGGTGTTACTACACCTTAAATAAATCCTGTTATTATGCTACCTGCGTGCCTGGCTCCCTTCAGCGCGTTAAAGCGCGGCGGTTCTGCGCTTCCTATGCGCAGCCGCTTTATCCCGAGGTAGACGAGTCTGACAGAACGACGAGCCAGTCAATTTGGGAAGTCCAGAGCCCAGGTAAGCTATTTTCAAAAATTTTCTTTGCGGGTGCCGTGTAACCGGCGCGTTCCGCCGTGTCCGCGAGTGCGCCGCAATGCACAGCCCGCCGTCCCGGAGCCGTAAGGACGGCTCTAACAGAGAGATGTCGGTGTATTATGACTCCGATGATGAGTGAATATGGAGGTACGGGTACGAGGCGCTCTGCGCTGAGGAAGGTCTGGATCTGGTTCAGATTTCCGATAATGAGGTGGGCGAGTCGTACCTGTATGGGCATGTTCTGCCCATACGAACCCTCCTGAACTCTGAGGAGTTCTGGACGGACGCTCCGGTCCAGCTTGTTAAACCCCCCGTGGCGAGATCCAGATGCATAGCGCGCCGGCGCGGTGCCAAGACGCAGCGTGCGCGCTGCGCAGCTGCTAAGCGCGATACGTGCGCTGCGGGGCAGTCACGTGACGCGTCCGCGCCGGACCGCGCCATGTCTGGATCGCGCTGCGAGGGGGCGGTACCGGAGCCGGCACTCGGGGGGGTAAATGTGGATACATGTGGCGTGAGCGTGGTGTGTCCCCCTGTCTCGTCTGTCTCGTGTGTCCAGTCTGTCTTCCCTGTGTCAGATATGTCCGTGTCTTTGTGTTTGGGCATTGCAGTGGGGGTGTACTTCTACTGTGTGCAGGATGGCGATCCTGAGGTGGAGGTTCACCCAGCGTGCGTGCCCGCCAAGGTCCTGCCAGCATGTGTGCCCACCAAGGTCCTGCCAGTGTGCGAACCCGCTGAGGTCCTTCCAGCATACGTGCCCGCCAAGGTCCTGCCAGCATGCGTGCCTGCCAAGGTCCTGCCAGCGTGCGAACCCGCCGAGGTCCGGCCAGCGTATGAATCCGCCGAGGCCCCTCCTGCGTGCGTTCCCGCCAAGGTCCAGCCAGCGAGCAGTCCTGCCACAGACCCACGAACCTGCACACCTGTGGTGGTCCATGCGCCGCCCAGCCCGAAGTCCAGGGGCGTCACGCCGCCCAGCCCGAAGTCCAGGGGCGTCACGCCGCCCAGCCCGGAGTCCAGGGGCATCACGCCGCCCAGCCCGAAGTCCAGGGGCGTCACGCCGCCCAGCCTGAAGTCCAGGGGTGTCACACCGCCCAGCCCGGAGTCCAAGGGCGTCACGCCGCCCAGCCCGAAGTCCAGGGGCGTCACGCCGCCCAGCCCGAGGTCCAGGGGCGTCACGCCGCCCAGCCCGAGGTCCAGGGGCGTCACGCTGCCCAGCCCGAGGTCCAGGGGTGTCCCGTCGCCCAGCCCGAGGTCCAGGGGGGTCACGCCGCCCAGCCCGAGGTCCAGGGGCCACACGCCGCCCCAGCCCGAGGTCCAGTGGCGCACGCCGCCCAGCCCGAGGTCCGCCCACTGCCGCCCAGGGACCACGAGGTCCAGGGGCCGCACGCCGCCCAGCCCGAGGTCCAGGGGCCGCACGTCCCGCAGCCAGGGGGCGTCCGTCTCACGACGCAGCCAGTGGGCGTCCACCGGACCACGCAGCCAGAGGGCATGGCCCACTCCTCATCCGACGTGGGCGTCCGCCGGACCACGCAGCCAGAAGGCACCTGCCGGACCACGCAGCCAGGGGGCATCCGCCTCGGCACGCAGCCAGAGGGCGTGGCCAACTCCTCGCCTGACGTGGGCGTCCACCGGACCACGCAGCCAGAGGGCAGCAGCCACGCAGCCAGAGGGCCCACTCGTCGTCCGCCGAGGGCGTCCACTCCTCGCTTTGTTTTATGTCACCCTCAGTTCATACCTCATGCTTGTTGGTGTCACTACACCTTTAATAAATCCTGTTATTCTGCTACCTGCGTTCCTGGCTCACTTCTGTGCGTTAGAGCGCGGCGGCTCTGTGCTTCCTATGCGCAGCCGCTTTATCCCGAGGTAGACGAGTCTGACAGTAGTATTGTAGGACCAGGCATTAAAACTTACCGAATAAATTGAAATATTATCCTTCTAAATCCTTATTATGGATGCATTAGCAAAAGGAACAAAACTCACCAGCTTTTGTCTGTGGTTGGTGTGGTGTACAAGCAAAAATCTATGACTGTAAGAAATCTGAAAGGTAACTACATCAGAATTTCATAATAGCATGCTTAAGTTATGCTGAATTAAACAATAAACATTCCTGTTTTGCATTATTTTTTTGACTAAAGTTCTTAATTTGAATGAACTCAGGGTCTAATTGGTTAAAAAAAATCATTTCACTCTCACCAGTGTTTTGTTAAATTAGCCATTATAATGATAAAATCATATTATCCTCAAGTTGCGTTTTTGGTAATAAACTTAACCTGCATTTTTTGTATGATTTAACATTACGTTTTTTTGGTATTTTCACAGACTTCTTACAAATGTGTGTTCCTTACAAAAGTGTGCTGCTTTTAACTTCAAATTATAGCCCAATTCTCGGGTCGCAGAGGGAAGGATGTTTCGGGGCACTGGGCAAATACACTCAGGACTGGACGTCAATCTATTGCTGGGGCATACTCACTCACACCGACACACACACACACACACACACACACACACACACAAACACACTCTATAAGGGGCATTTTAGAGCCTTTTAGAACCACACTTACCTTGAATCCATGTTTGTGGACTGTGGGAGGAAAAGGAAGAACCTTGATGAACAGGGGACAAACAGTGATAAGCAGTAATTAGAGGTATTAACACACCACTATTGATCCACTTTTGATTAGTATGCCATATGACCTTATATGCTGGAGCATGACATGCATTGAGAGAGTGATTGCAGCAGCAATAGGGAACCTAGTGTGATGGAGGGATCCACCAGTCAAACAGTTTTGCATTTATTGATTTTTGTAATAGATGGTAAATGCTGTAAATAAAATGATAATACCCATACCTGTGCTTCAGTCATGACCTTCACTCCTGAGAGACATCCAATCCATCAATCCATTGTCTTCTATTAATCTTCTACTAGCATCACTGGGGGGCGGGGTTACACAGGGGAGAGATGTTGGGTGGGGCAGAACGTTGGGCACGTTGGGGCAAGATACATTCAGTGCCAATCCATTCCACTGGGCACGACACTCCTTCACTCAGCACACGAACAATGTCATGACACTATCTGTGGGTCAAATTTGTCGCATTGAATTTTCACTTGCTCCTACAGAGCTTTTGGACTGTGTGGATGAACCCAAGAGAAACACGGAGGAAAACCACACGGACTCGTGTGAGAACATTGAAACGTTCACCACAAGATTTGGGATTCGAAACTGGGAATTCCTGGAGAGCTGAGAGGCAAACATGCTAACCTCTAAGCACCATGCTGCACCTCTAAGAGTGTCACACAAAAACGCACACCCATTAATACACCTGTTGCACAGTTTATACGTGCCCGCCTCCGCCGTGGTTCTTCGCCGCATCTTTGCCGGCTCAGGAGAGAACTCCGCTGACCTGGTGACGTCATCGCCTTAACCCTTAGCTGACTTTGTTTTTCGTGTTTTGGGGGTTGTTACCCTTTACTCCACGAGGGGAGTTAATAAAGACTATTTTTTGTTGTTCAACATCCACCCTTTCCTCATTTCCTCCCGGCAGTGGGATTTTTGACAGCAGAGGACCAATTAAAAAACAATATTTACCTAGTGTTGCGAAAAAACTGTAGTTGCTTGAGGCAGGAAGACAGGCAATGTGTGATGCCCTCTCGCCAATAGCCCGCCGCAGGTCTTACCACACCAGGCATCCCCCACACCACATCCACTGTCATAATTAGGACCTGTTGGCTGCGGCCTGATAAATCATGTTTGCGCGAGATTACTCCATTAGCGTCCCATGATGTCACACAGGCATAAAAAACCAACACCCATTTACAACAGGGGCCAATATTGTTAATGTGCTAGCTATAAAATAGGAACAATATTTTTTTCGCAACAAGTGAAGCTGCAGTATTAATTTCACACAGGCAAAGAACTACATTTTACTTTTATGAAGATGAGCCCTGATTTTCGTTCAGTCAGAAGCCTCTAATACATACGCCTTTACGTAGTCATATTTTCGACATTAATTAGAGCATGTGTTAGAAAGACATGACCAATGCGAGAGCAAATGCAGAATTCTTTCAGACCAAACTATAAAAATACAGTTTCATTAATAAATAATTTCGGGCCCTACTAATAAAAAGTATAATTCATGCGGGGGGGGTGGGGGGGGTTTTGGGTGGGGGGTGGGGGGGGGGGGGGGGGGGGGGGGGAGGGGGGGGATTTGCTGTTAAAGATTAATTATAGACAAGAATGTCAGAAAGAAAGCTTAATTGATGTTAGAATATGACCATGTTGACCCAAAAAAAATAACAGTGTAGTAAACAGAATCAAACTGCAACCAATAAAGGCATAATTGGTCATTTAAAATTATAATCTTAGAGTTAATATTTTCCCACGAGGTCCCAATAAATAAAAGTAGCTATAAAATATAAGTTCAATTTATTTTAAATACACCTGCTGTTTGTCCTGTTGTAATTTAAAAGTACTAAGTAAATCAAGTTAAATCACTTCAAGTATATCAAGTGTAGACTTTTAGTTTAGCCACATAATTAAAATCCTATTAATTACTAAAATAGTATAATTGTGCTCTATGATGTGGACTCACTCTATGATGTGGACTCACTATGAATAATTCATTTGTGAATAGACAACAACAAGATGCTTGACTGTGTTTAGAAATAAAGTAGTATACATGACAAGATTTAAATGATCTCTCGTGCTGGTTGTGCTTCATACAGAAGCGCTACAAAAAAACAAATATAGTTTATAACAATGA
>JAFMOC010001452.1:0-19191 GCA_019802505.1 Corydoras sp. C115 | reverse complement strand
AGCGCCTTAATTAGTGTCCAGGTGTCCCCTATTTCGTGCGTCACACACTTAAAACATAATGTCTAGACTAATCTTATAAACCTAAAGGTGGCCATATTTCCCTCATCCTTTTCTTTACCATTAAGTATCATAGTTTATTGCCAGTGGACTGTTCTTATCCATAACAAGACTTAAAAATGGGGATGAATAATCCTGTCACGTATTCTCCAAGGTCCGTGTAAGAATAGCAAAAATCACACCAAACAGGCAGCAAGTTCCAGAAACAAGCGATTTAATATAATAATCACAAAACAAAGCCTACAGCACGAACCTGTACGTAGTTGAATCTCTCTCAGAAGAGAGAGTGGGGCTGGCTTTAATAAACAAGATAAGGTCACATGACTAAAGGGTAATTAACTTAAATGAGGCACAGCCACAAAACGAAGGAAAAAAAAAAACGAAACAAGAAAAAAAAAAAAAAAAAAACGGAACTAAAGTGAAACTCAAACCCAAATCAAACACAAAACCAAACACAGTCCAGATAATTGGGTCCGAGGATCCTGACAGTATCCCCCCTCCAAGGGGTGCGCATAAGAAGGGAAGCAGCCAAAAAGAAAAGGAGGTCCAGGACCTTGCGGGGCAAATGTCCAATGCGGAGTAAACATAGGCAGGCGGAGGAAGACCAACACCCGAAGGCCAAAATTGTTCAAGCAGTCCATCTAAGAGGCTGGGTGGCCACTTGAGAGCGAAGTGGAGGCCGGGCGGCCGCTTGAGAAGAACTGAAAGGTGCCGAACGTACAAAGGTGCCGAAGGTCTAGAGTCAACTACAGAAGGAGACTGATGATATTGAGGAGCTGGTGCTGTTGTGTTGTCGGGATGGCTATTAGATGCCTCTCCCGGATGGCTAGAGACCCAGGCCTTCAACAAGTAGGAGTGGGTGCCTTCCCTGGTGTTGCTCACGACTCCTACTCCAAAGCTATCACAGTGGTCTAGCTCCTTGGTCTCCTCCACAGCACTCTGCACAATATCAAGAACACAATATCAATGCTACAAAAATGAGATCCCAATCCTGATTGGAAAGGCTGACCGGGTCACAGGCTAAAGTGAGTGTGCTGATGGCACAACTGGGTGCGCTGGCGGCACTGCTGGGTGCGCAGATGACACGAATGGGTGCGCTGGCGGCACTGCAGGGTGCACTGATGGCACTCCCGGGTGCACTGACAGCACGACTGGGTGCGCTGATGACACTGCGGGGTGCACCAACAGTACTGCCGGGTGCGCTGACTGAGGCGCTGGCGACACGACTGGGTGTACTGACCGGGTCGCTGGCAGCACGACTGGGTGCGCTAACAGCACTGCCGGGTGCGCTAACGACATGACTGCGCTGAACGGGGGGGTGCGCTAGAGGAACCTCAAGAGCAAGCCAAATAACTGGAGGCACTCTGTAAGCAGTCTGACTCACTGGAGGCGCTCCGAACACAGTCTGACTCACAGGGGGTGCTCGGAATGCCAACTGGGAAATCAGGGAAACAAGAGTGATGTAGGGGACAAAGCAATAGCGGAAGACCACAAAAACAGGGAACGCTGGGCAGGTCCGAAAAAGTAGACCCCATGGGATACGAGGACCCCTCACAGTTCTTAGAAACCGGTACCCCCTCTATAGCTTCGTATACAACCCCTTCTCCCATGGTAGTAAGAGGGGGTTGACCCTTGACCATACCCTTACGTCTGGAACGACGCTTATGCCCAAGTGTGCTTGGGGGCTTAACTGAACCCAAATGGTCATCTGACCAAAGCTCATGGGAGTTCCTAAGTGTAAAAGCAGGGAGGATATAATCAGAGAATGATGAGTCACTAATATCCTCATTGGAGTCTATGGGGCAAACAATATTCTCCTCAGCACATAGTGACTCATAGCCATAACGCCAAAAGTTGTTATCACCAGACTGAACCCTCCGAACCGCCATACTAAGGCTAAAACCCAATCCTAACCAATAGAAAAACAACAAGGGGAGGAGCCAAATCCAACAAACAATGCTAACGCTAATCGGAGCACAGAAACAAAACATACTAAACAGAACAAAAAGCACAAAAACAAAGTCCGGACAGGCGCGCTAAACCGAGTGCTACGAGAGCCACGAACCCCAAAAAAAACTAAACCCACCGAAAATGCCAAATGCCAATGCCATGTGCGATGCACATGAAGCACACACTCGACAATAGCAAATGAGAGCTGCGAACGCAAGAAGGAAAAATGGGTAGCTACAAATGCTAACCACCAGCAGCTAGCACAAACACCGCAAAGATAAACTAATAGCTATGCCGGCAAATACCAAAAACAGAACCGGCAAACAAAGCAATACCATAAACTCGCTACCTGAAACTGGTGGCAGATACGTGTGGAGAGAGCTTCTGTCACATATTCTCCAAGGTCCGGGTAAGACTAGCGAAAATCACACCAAATAGGCAGCAGGTTCCAGAAATAAGCTATTTAATATAATAATAATCACCAAACAAAGCCTACAGCACAAACGAACCTGTACGTAGTTGAAGCTCTCTCATAGAAGAGAGAGTGGGGCTGGCTTAAATAACAAACAAGATAAGGTCACATGGCTAAAGGGTAATTAACTTAAATGAGGCACAGCCACGAAATGAAGGAAAACAAACCGAAACAAGAAAAAACGGAACTAAAGTGAAACTCAAACCTAAATCAAACACAAAACCAAACACAGTCCAGATAATCGGGTCCGAGGATCCTGACAAATCCTCATAGCCAGTGGAAGTTCAGTACTTAATGTTCCCTACCTAATCTATTTAAAATAGTAATAACAATAATAATTCATTAAAATAATAATAATAATAATAATAATAATAATAATAATAATAATAATAATAATAATATAATTGTCCTGGAAATAATAAAAAATCCATCCATCCATCCATTATCTTCCGCTTGTCCGGGCAAAAGAAGGGTCGCGGGAGGAGGGGCAGCAACCAAAGTAGTGGAGACCCAGACCTCCCTCGCCCCAGCTACCAACCAATCCATTCAGCTCGACTGGGGGAACCCCGAGGCGTTCCCAGACCAGCTGAGAGATATAATCCCTCCAGCGTGTCCTGGGTCTTCCCCGGGGCCTCCTTCCAGCCGGACTTGCCTGAAACACCTCCCTAGGAAGGCGCCCAGGAGGCATCCTTACCAGATGCCCGAACCACCTCAACTGGCTCCTTTCGATGCGGAGGAGTAGCGGCTCACCACTCCGAGTCTCTCCCGGATGACCGAGCTTCTCACCCTATCTCTAAGGGAGAGCCCTGCCACCCTGCGGAGAAAAAAACCCATTTCGGCCGCTTTTATTCGCGATCTTGTTCTTTCGGTCATTACCCAAAGCTCATGACCATAGGTGAGGGTCGGAACGTAGATCGACTGGTAAATCGAGAGCCTTGCCTTGTGGGTCAGCTCCTTCTTTACCACAAAGACCCAGTATAGGGTCCGCATCACTGCTGACACCCCGCGCTGATCCGTCTGTCAATCTCACGCTCCATCTTACCATCAACTCGTGAACAAAGACCCCGAGATAGTTTAAACTCCTCCACTTGAGGCAGAGATCTGATCCCTGACCCAGAGAGGAATCTCTACCCTTTTCCGGCTGAGAACCATGGCCTCAGATTTGGAGGTGCTGATTCTCATCCCGGCCGCTTCACACTCGGCTGCAAACCGATCCAGTAAGAGCTGAAGTTCGCAGCCTGATGATGCTAACAGGACCACATCGTCTGCAAACAGCAGCGACGTGGTCCTCAGATCACCAAACCGGACACCCTCCATCCCCTGGCTGCGCCTAGAAATTCTGTCCATGTAAATTATGAACAGAACCGGTGACAAAGGACAGCCCTGATGGAGTCCAACCCTCACTGGAAACCAGTACGACTTACTGCCGGCCATGCGAACCAAGCTCCTGCTTCGCAAATACAGGGACTAAATGGCCCGTAGTAAGGAGCCATGTACCCCATACTCACGAAGCACCTCCCACAGAATACCCCGAGGGACACAGTCGAAAGCCTTCTCCAGATCTACAAAGCACATGTAGACTGGTTGGGCAAACTCCCATGAACCCTCGAGGATCCTGGAGAGAGTGAAGAGCTGGTCCAGTGTTCCACGACCAGGACGAAAACCACACTGCTCCTCCTGGATCCGAGGTTCGACTATCAGTCGGACTCTCTTCTCCAGTACCCCTGCATAGACTTTGCCGGGGAGGCTGAGGAGTGTAATTCCCCTGTAATTGGAACACACACCTCCGGTCCCCCTTTTTAAAAAGAGGCACCACCACCCCCGTCTGCCAGTCCAGAGGCACTGCCCCCGATGACCATGCAATGTTGAAAAGGCGCGTCAGCCAAGACTGCCCCACAACATCCAGAGCTTTGAGGAACTCCGGGCGATCTCATCCACCCCAGAAGCCCTGCCACCAAGGAGCCCTCTGACTACACTTATTAGCGACTTCAGCCACAGTGATGGACAAGCCTCCCCCCGGGTCCTCTGACTCTGCCTCCTCTCCGGAGGGCATATTGGTGGGGGATTGAGAATGTCCTTGAAGTATTCCTTCCACCGCCTAATGACGTCCCCAGTCGAAGTCAACAGTGCACCCCCTCCACTATATACTGTGTTGGTGGCACACTGCTTTCCCCTCCTGAGTCGCCTGACAGTTGCCAGAATGTTCTGGAGCCGACCGAAAGTCACTTTCCAAAGTCTCACCGAACTCCTCCCACACCCGGGTTTTTGCCCGTCCACGACACACGAACTCGCCGCAAATCGCTTGGCGATTAATAATAATAATAATAATAATAATGTTCTTACCTATATTCCTAGTCGTTGTCCTGGAAATAGGAAAAAGTCAGTTTTCAAGAACCTGTGTAAAGGAAATGACAGGCTGCCCTGTGCAAAAGAAGGGTGCAAGGGAGGAGGGGCTCTGTGCTACCCCTGTTTAAAGTGGGTCTATTAACTTAACCAGAAACCAACCAATAAATCCCATTCCAAACAACAAACACAATATCCATACAATAATTTATAATAATAAAATTACTTAATTATTCAGTAAAGCACATTTATACACCTGCATGCCTGGCTCCCTTCTGCGCGTTAGAGCGCTGCGGCTCTGCGCTTCATTTGCGCAGCCGCTCTTAGCCTCAGGTAGAAGAGTCTGACACGGTGACCGATATGTAGTGAGAATTAGCACCATGGTGAGGTTGAAGCACCAGGCAATATTCATCACTAGAGCACAGTGAATGAGTCGGGGTGTATTTAAAAAACATTTGGTGTAAAGGGAAGAATGAGCAGATCCAGAGATTGTCCTGAAGGCCAGGACAGTCAAGTCAGTGCCTTGTACTGAATGCAGGCAGCTACAGGAAGCTAATGGAGAGAGATTAGTAGTGGAGTGACATGAGTTGGCTTGGGTTGGTTAAACACAATCTGTGTTGTTCATATTTGTAAAAACAAGCTGAACCTATTCATTGTTATTTATGTTTATTTTGTATGTTTGTATTTATATAATAATGTATGGCTTTCACACTTTGTTTGGAAACTAGCACTAGTCGGTGTTCCCAAATCCTCAGTAATGAAAATAGCTATTGGCCATTCCTAAAGTCACTAGATGTCACTAAATGACATCTTCAACTAATTTACATGATAGTCAATTTGCATGTATTTAAAGCTGTAGAATAAACAAATAAATTTGTGGGAGAGAAAAAAAAAAACTAAATATGTAAAAAAACTACAAATAGACTCTATTTTCTAGGTTTTGCACCCTCACTGTACTTTGGAATGACTTTGGAACGTTGAGAGTAGTGGTTGGCATAGGAATAAAACTAAAGTACTAAAGTGACTTAGAACATCAGATCAATTGTGTTCAGACAAAGCTCAAGTTGAGTTACAGAACGCTCCTACAAATTGTCAAAAGATCCTTTAGGAATCCACAAGTTCATGTAAGAGAAATTTGTCTTAAAACTGAAACGTTAGACTTTTTATTGAGATATAATGTTGCTTTAAAAATATGTAGGCAGTGTTGGGCAAGCTACTTGTAAAATGTAATAAGATAAACTATTAGTTACTCGACAATAAACTAAGCTTCACTACAACAAAGCTACCACCTATTGAAATATAGCAAGCTAAGTTATCCAAATATGACAAATGTACCTTAATAACTGGACCTTATTTGTAAAAAACACCTATGTAAAATTCTTAGACAGGCTATTACCACCCCCTTTGTAGGCATTTCCCCCTTCTCCTCAGCAAAATTCTTAGGTTGGTGCTAAATGTCTTAGATGTTGAGAACATTTTGATTTTGGGATTACAAAACACATTTAAACAACTATTTATCTCTGATGATTCAAAAAGTGTTATATAGTTTTGCACATAAGGCCATCACGACAGTTAGTTAAAAAAAAAAAAAAAACATCCTAAATTATTTTTACCTAGCTAGATGTTTAGCTTAGTTCATAGATGCACACACCATGGAAGAGGTACAGTGTATCACAAAAGTGATTACACCCTTCACATTTCTGCCGATATTTAAGTATATTTTTTCATGGGACAGCAGACAAAATGACAATGAAAAAATAGTCTGTGTGCTACTTATACAAGTATAAATGTATTACTCCCTCAAAATAACTCAATAATACAGTCAAAAGTGATTACACCCATTTGTGAAATTTCCTGAAGTGTCAATATTTTGTGTGGCCACGATTATATTTCAAAACTGCTTTAACTCTCCTGGCATGGAGTTTATCAGAGCTTCACATGTTGCCACTGGAATTCTTTTCTACTCCTCCATGATGACACTACAGAGCTGGCGGATATTTGAGACTTTGCTTAAAATATGCTTAATATCCTTCCACTTGAGGATTCCCCAAAGATGTTCTATTGGGTTTAGGTCTGGATACATGCTTGGCCAGTCCATCATTTACCCTAAGCTTCTTTAGTAAAGCAGTGGTCATCTTAGTGTTTGTGAATGTGAGTGTTTGGGGTCATTATCTTGTTGGAACACTGCCCTCCGACCCAGTTTCCGGAGAGTTGGTATCATGCTCTGCTTCAGTATTTCACAGTACATATTGGAGTTCACTCTATTCCCTCTATTAAATGAAGGAACTCCCCAACACCTGTTGCATTAATGCAGCCCCAGACCATGGCATTCCCACCACCATGCCACCATGCTTGACTGTAGGCATGACACTTATTTTTGTACTCCTCACCTGATTGTTGTCACACATGCATTGAGACCATCTGAACCAAACAAATTAATCTCATAGGTCATCAGTTTCAGTAATCCATGTCATTTGTTGACATGTCTTCAGCAAAGTGTTTCTAGGCTTTCTAGTGTACAGACTTCAGAAGAGGCTTTCTCCTTGGGAGACAGCCATGCAGACCAATTTGATGTAGTGAGCGGTGCATGGTCTGAGCACTGACAGGCTGACCTGTTCAATTTCTGCATCAATGCTGACAGCACTCCTATGCCTGTCTTTCAAAGACAGCATTTGGATGTGACGCTGAGCATGTGCACTTTTAACAACTAACGCAAGGTCTGTTCTGAGTGATTTTGTATGAGAGATTTTGAGAGCTGTACTACAAAATTGAACACATCTGCTCCCTATGCACACCTGAAACCTAGTAACACTCATGAGCCACATAACATTTTAGAGGGAAAATTAATTTATTAATGTGCTTAATTTGGACATTTAGAGGTGTGTTTAGACAATAATGGCTGTATATTAAGTTATTTTGAGGGAAGTATAAATTTACACTATTGTATAAGCTTCACACACACACACACTACTTTTCATTGTGTTAAAGTGTCATTTTGTCAGTGTTCCATAAAAAGATCGAATATCTGCAGGAATGTGGGGGTGTACTCATGTTTGTGATACACTGTAAATATGTCTTAGTGTGACTGAGCATTGAGAGTGTTGTGGAATGGTGCTCATGGCAGAATCCGGTGCTCCAAAAGTTCCCAATGACACCAAAAAAAGTTACTAGATTTGTTGCTATTTTTGAAATAACAAGTTTGTCAGAAAAGTCACTGAATATAAGTAGGCAACACTGATGGGAGTTTAACCAGGCAGGGAAGGGCTGAGGCTGCCACTTATTTGCAAAAAGCAAATATTAAAAAAAAAAAAAAAAATTTAATATGTTGAATTTATCAGTTTTTTTTGCAGTTTAATATATAACTTGATTGTTTTCGCAGCGTGTAGTGAAACCTGAGCCTAGGCATTTAATTTTTAGTAACTATAATTACGAGCAGTGGAACGTTTGTTTTCCACATTAGATATTTGGTGGTAAAATATGTCTTTTTGTCATGCTTTGTGGTTTTAGATTTTGGATTATAGTGTTGTTCGTGGAGAGGCCTTTATCGTGTTTAGTTCCGTTCAGATACAGATGCAAGCTTGCTTTGTATTTTCCCGTAAATAGATCGCCACAGTCATGCCGTTCGGAAATACACACAACCAGTTGAAGATGAAGTACCCTTCTAAATCGGAGTTTCCCGATCTGTCCAAGCACAACAACCACATGGCCAAGGTACTGACCCCCACAATGTACGAGCGCCTGCGCAGCAAGCAGACTCCAAGCGGTTTCACCCTGGATGATGTGATTCAGACCGGAGTGGATAATCCAGGTAAACAATTTACAGAACAAAGTTAGCGTACAAAGGCTTTTGAATGTGAAGTTCAGCAGTTTATTGCATTATTGCAGCTGGTATGCAAATAAATCACAGTATGAAAAAGCTCAATTGGCTTATCCCAAGGTTTTTTTTTTAATCCAAACCTTATTACTCCTTCACATTTGATAAAAGAATAACCCCTCCACTGCAAGACCTGCTGCATACCCATTACAATCAAGCATGTCCTGATTGAGAACCTTTAGCCTAAATGAAGGCCTAAAAATTTAAAATGTCAAATACTAACACTGCATGAGTGTGTGCCCAGCGATAGATTGGCGCCCTGTCTTCTGTGTATCTGCCCAGCGCGGGAAACCTTCTCCCCTGGATGGGCATGGGGAACCCCTCCTCGACCCTAATATAGGATAAAGCGGAAGATAATGGATGGATGGAAATATTAACACTACAAATGGGGACTAGACACAAGCTAAACCTATTTTACTGTTGATTAGCACTGTGTGAACTACACAACCAGTCACTAAAATAATTTAGAACCCAATGCATTCTCTCTCTTTACTGTGCCATTGAATTGTTCTGAATGTTACAGGTTTCATTGTTAATTGTCTTGTTTGTTTTAGAGCCTTTTTAATACTGTTTTCTGGTGTGAGTTTCTAGTTTAATAAGACCAATAGATATCAGACCTTGTTAACATTTCGTTTATCAAATATGTAATTATTTTTTATAGCATTTCCTCTTTGATGCATTCATTTGTCACATTAATTTAAATTACTCATTCGAACTTTGAAGCGGTCACTGCTCAAGAAGAGCAATAGAAATCATTGGGTAAGTTTTTCCTGGAAAAGCTCAGTAAAGTGTCAGCTGCTTCACCATAGACTGTCGCTTAAATGTTGAGTAATCCCTGTAAACTTTCAGAGACTCATCTTGATTTGAGGGACTTCATTAAATTACAAAGTTGAGGTGAGAAGACCAATCTGACTGTAGGGATGAGTGGTCCTTGTGTGCACAGTTGTTCTGAAGCATGCTTGTTCAGCTTTGTCCATAGTTTACTCTGCTACGGTGTACTTGTCTTGTGAGGGAATATTTTTGCATTGTGTAAATATGTTCCTGGTCTAGGTCACCCCTTCATTATGACTGTGGGCTGTGTAGCTGGAGATGAGGAGACCTATGAAGTTTTCAGTGAGCTGCTAGATCCAGTCATTGAGGACAGACATGGTGGATACAAACCCACAGATAAACACAAAACTGACCTGAACCCAGAGAACCTCAAGGTACAGAACTCTACATTTCACCACTGATTGATCAAATGCTTTTCTTGTGAAAGGAGATCTTTAATGACTTGTTTGTCCTTTTAGGGTGGGGATGACCTGGACTCCAACTATGTACTAAGCTCTCGTGTTCGAACCGGTAGGAGCATCCGTGGATTTTGCCTGCCACCTCACTGTAGCCGTGGGGAGAGAAGAGCAATTGAGGAACTGTCCATTGCAGGTAGTTTAGTTCACAAGGCACCTAGTGGCTTTTCTCTTACAAAATAGGAACCATCAAAATCTTGATTGTTGTCTGTAGCATTAAGTTCCCTCAGTGGAGATCTGAAAGGAAAATACTATGCTCTGAAGAATATGAGTGACGCGGAGCAACAGCAGCTAATTGATGACCACTTCCTTTTTGACAAGCCTGTGTCTCCCCTGCTGTTGGCCTCTGGGATGGCTCGGGACTGGCCTGATG
Organism: Corydoras sp. C115; assembly: GCA_019802505.1. NCBI lineage: Eukaryota > Metazoa > Chordata > Actinopteri > Siluriformes > Callichthyidae > Corydoras > Corydoras sp. C115. The sequence goes on along the minus strand of JAFMOC010001452.1, from coordinate 8,836 downwards.
CCCGTGGCATCTGGTACGTGTTAACATAATACATAGCTCTTACAGAACTCTTTGGATGATGTCATTAAATTGGCTGCGTGATTTGAGCAGTGTTAATTTAAACTTAATCATGGTAGTGTTTATGTATACAAACTTCTAACTCCATAATTTCCAAATCTGCACCATTTGCATACTACGCGAATATAATGCTCTTTGCATTCAAGTTTCAAAAACCTAAAATGATGTGGCATTATCTTGACTAACTTGCCATGAGCAGTTTGTGTTTGTGCACTTTTTATAATTACAATTTCTAATTGCCAAATTGTAATAGTTCAGAAGGAATTCATGTCTCTTACAATCAGGCACAATGACAATAAAACATTCCTGGTTTGGATAAATGAGGAGGATCACCTGCGAGTCATCTCCATGCAGAACGGTGGAAACATGAGGGAGGTCTTTCATCGCTTTTGCACTGGACTCACAAAGGTATCATTTGTGCCGGTACTTAGGAGACTGTTTAGCGCTTTGATCCTTTAGATTGACTCCATGTGCTTCCTCCGTCAGATCGAAGAGCTTTTCAAAAGCAAGGATCATGCATTCATGTGGAACGAGCACTTGGGCTACATCCTGACCTGTCCATCTAATCTAGGAACAGGTTTGCGTGCTGGGGTGCATGTGAAACTGCCCAATATGAGCAAACATAACAATTTTGAGGAAGTTCTGAAGAGGTTACGGCTACAAAAACGTGGAACAGGTAAGATGCTGAAGCTTATGAAAGGACTTGCGTGACTGAGCTACTGTCCGATGCTTTATTAAGAGCGTGTGCTGACAGGTGGTGTGGATACTGCTGCAGTAGGAGGTGTGTTTGATATTTCCAATGCTGACCGCCTGGGTTTCTCAGAAGTGGAGCTCGTTCAGATGGTGGTTGATGGAGTCAAGCTACTCATAGAGATGGAGAAGCGACTGGAGAAGGGACAAGCCATTAATGACCTCATGCCTGCTCAGAAATGAAACAAGCCAATCTAAAGATCATCTTAAGTCCAAATCCCAAACTTCTATTTCCACACAGTGCTCATACTGTAAATTCTATTTAAATCCTGTTTTCCTGTCTCAAGTGAAGTCTAATATAACACCCTTGGTTCATGTACAGTCAAGTGAAAAACTTAGGATACCGTATAAAAGCCTGTATATCTTGTAACATATTTGGACATATGGATATATAAATACATGTGGTAATATAAATTTTAACAATTCTGAAGGACCCATGTAATATGACTAAACAATTAAAAATACAGGCCTCCTTACAACTATTAGTAAAATCAAATTTAAAACGAATGCAATTTCTGGTGTTAACACCCCAACATATAGTCCCACTTAATATAGTGAAGATCATCATGAAGCAGCATTTTGTATATTGCTTGCTCTATTTAAACCTCAAAAAAATTAGTTTGGTATGTCCCTAGTGATAATGAATCCGTCAAGGGATTTAAAAAGATCTCTTAACATCAGCCATTCCGCCATCAGGAAAATTGTTTACAAGTGAAAAACAAAACAACTATTACCTTGCCTAGATGTAACTGTACAGGCAAATTCACCCCCAGATCACACCATAAGATGCTTCAGATCAGATCAGAGGGTGCTTGAGAAAGATGTTAAACCATCTGTAAAAAAAAAATGAAGCTAAAGTGGAACTGGACCTTGCAACACAACAATGACCCAAAACATACCAGAAAATCCACAAAAAAAATGTTTTAAAACGAAGAAGTGCCGAATCCTGGAAGTCAAAGTCTGGATCTTAATCTTAAGATGCTATGGAGTGACTTAAAATGGGCTGTACATGCAAGAAACCCCTCAAAAATCTCACAGCTGAAAGAATTCTGCAAACTTTCTTTAGATTGGTTATTATTATTCAGTTCAAGTTTTTAACACAGATTTTGGTAACTGTGCCCACAGTTGCTGAAACCATTTCTCCACCTGAATTTATCTCTCGTTTAACTATTTCCACTTACCTGACCCACATGCACATAAACTCTACAGCTGCCTGCAAACCTGTTAATTAATGATCATTAATACACTGTACTGATCACACTGATAATATATATAATTATTTTTTTTTAAAATAAATTAAAAATCAAAGGTAAACAACAATTAAAATAATAAATGAGGGAAGAGGACCTTGGTATTATGATCCAAGATGAAATTTGGAATCAAGCCCTAAATGACATTCATCTTTGTTCTATCAATACAAAACTTCAGCTGTTCCATTTTGAAGCTGTGCACATCAGGCTGCACTATTTCAAGGCAAGTTAAATAGAATTATTCATCAAACACCTGCTTGTGATAGGTGCAGAACTGCTCCTAACACACTTGCACACCATTTCTGGCCATGCTCTAAACCTAGTAGTTTTTGGTGCTCTTTTTAGGTGGTACCCTGCTGTGATAAAAGTAAATCTCGTCGATACCACCTCAGTTTGAAGCCTGGCTAAGGGAACTGACTGTGTGTCACGCTGCCCACCTGAGACTTAGATGCGGCTGCGCAAATCTAGCGCAGAGCCGCGGCGCTCTAACGCGCAGAAGGGAGCCAGGCACGCAGGTAGAACAATAAACAAGAACTTTTAATCAAGGTGTAAAACACCAAACAAACAGGCACATAAAGGACAAGGTGACAAACACACAAAGACGCGCACGAAGGACCTAAAACCCCGGAACTAAATACCCTAACCTAACACACCACGTGAACCCAACCACCCAACGAACCCGCGAAGCTAATTAACTCAAATTACTAAGACGAGACAGCTAATTAACAACACAGGAACATAGACACAGAAACCAAAAACACCCACACACAACGGCCGAGGGACGGGTGCCCTAGGCACCCGTTACACTACCCCCGCCCTTACGGTCGCGTAACGCGGGGACGCGACCAAGACACCCCAAAAAACAGTCCTGGGGGGGTGGGAGGGGTCGTCCGCCCCTCCTAAGTCGGGCTTGATAGGCGCCCTCCGGTGGACGCCCTCTGCGGGGGAGGCGTGTGACACGTCCATGGGTCCTGTGTCGGGGTGGACGCCCTCTGCGGGCGCGGTGTGGAAAACGCCTTCCACCGACGCGGAGTTGCGGACGGCCTCCGGCTGCGAGGTCAGGTGGCCGCCCGTGGCGGATCAGGACTGGGCCACGCCCTCTTGCTGCAGGGTCAGGTGGACGCCCACGGGCGGCGTGGTCCGGAGGACGCCCCCTGGCGGCGTGGCGAGGCGGACGCCCCCTGGCGGCGTGGCGAGGCGGACGCCCCCTGGCGGCGTGGAGAGGCGGACGCCCCCTGGCGGCGTGGCGAGGCGGACGCCCCCTGGCGGCGTGGCGAGGCGGACGCCCCCTGGCGGCGCGTGGCGAGGCGGATACGCCCCCTGGCGGCGGGGCGTGCGGCGTGGCGAGGCGGACGCCCCCTGGCGGCGGGGCGTGCGGCCCCTGCTGCTTAACCGGGCGGCGGCGTGCGGCCCCTGCTTATTGCTCGGGCCGGGCGGCGGCGTGCGGCCCCTGCTGCTCGGGCCGGGCGGTAACGTGCGGCCCCTTGCTGCGGGCCGGGCGGCGGCGTGCGGCCCCTGCTGCTCGGGCCGGGCGGCGGCGTGCGGCCCCTGCTGCTCGGGCCGGACGGGGCCCCATATTGCTCGGGCGGGCGGCGGCGTGCGGCCCCTGCTGCTCGGGCCGGGCGGCGGCGTGCGGCCCCTGCTGCTCGGGCTGCGGCCCCTGGCTGGGCTGGGCGGCGGCCGGCCCCTGCTGCTCGGGCTGGGCGGCGTGACGCCCCCTGGGCTTCGGGATGGGCGGCGTGACGCCCCTGGACATCGGGATGGGCGGCGTGACGCCCCTGGACATCGGATGGGCGGCGTGACGCCCCCCTGGATTTCGGGATGGGCGGCGTGACGCCCCTGGACATTGGGATGGGCGGCGTGACGCCCCTGGGCTTCGGGATGGGCACGCGCGCCGGCAGGACCTCGGCGGGCACGCACGCTGGCAGGACCTCGGCGGGCACGCACGCTGGCAGGACCTCGGCGGGCACGCACGCTGGTAGGACCTCGGCGGGCACGCAGGCAGGATGGACCTCGGCGGGCACGCACGCTGGGCGGACCTCGGCGGGCACGCAGGCTGCGCGGACCTCGGCGGGCACGCACGCTGGGCGGACCTCGGCGGGCACGCACGCTGGGCGGACCTCGGCGGGCACGCACGCTGGGCGGACCTCGGCGGGCACGCACGCTGGGCGGACCTCGGCGGGCACGCACGCTGGGCGGACCTCGGCGGGCACGCACGCTGGGCGGACCTCGGTGGGCACGCAGGCTGCGCGGACCTCACGCAGGCGGGGACCTCGGCGGGCACGCGCGCTGGCATGACCTCGGCCGGCACCTCCGGCTCTCCATCCTGGACACAAAACATGTAGACCCCCACCGCAACACCCAAACACAACGAGACAAACATATCGGACATGGGGACGACAGACAGGTCAGACGACAAATAGGAGGACGGGGGACACAACACATAGGAGGAAGGGGGACACAAAACATTAGCGCACTCAGGCGGCGGCTCCGGTACCGCCCCCCGCGCAGCGCGGCACGGACCGGCGCGGTCGCGTCACGTGACTGCCCCGCAGTCCATGCTTCGCGCTCCGCGGCTGCGCTGTGCGCCCGCCGCGGCTTCAGCCCACGCCGTCGCCGCGCTCTGCGTCTGAGTCTCGCCACCGGGGGTTTAACAAACCGGACTGGACCCTCCGTCCAGAACTCCTCAGTGTTGCGGAGGGTGTGTACGGGCAGAATGTGCCCATACAGGTAAGGTTCGCCCGCCTCGTCATCGGAAATCTGGACAATGTCCAGATTTTCCTCTGCGCAGAGCGCCTCAAAACCTACCCTCCACATCCATTCCTCATCGGAGTCGCTCCACTCCGCCATCACGCTGTTTGAGCCGTTCCCCCGGCTCCGGGAGGGCGGGCTCCGCATCACAACGCACTCGCGGAAACGCCGGAGCGCGCCGCGAGTACGAGGCTATACGGCCCCCCCAAAGAAAAATTTAGAAATAGCCTACCTGGGCTCTGGACTCCCAAAACGATTGGCGCGTCTTTTCTGTCACGCTGCCCACCTGAGACTTAGATGCGGCTGCGCAATTCTAGCGCAGAGCCGCGGCGCTCTAACGCGCAGAAGGGAGCCAGGCACGCAGGTAGAACAATAAACAAGAACTTTTAATCAAGGTGTAAAACACCAAACAAACAGGCACATAAAGGACAAGGTGACAAACACACAAAGACGCGCACGAAGGACCTAAAACCCCGGAACTAAATACCCTAACCTAACACACCACGTGAACCCAACCACCCAACGAACCCGCGAAGCTAATTAACTTAAATTACTAAGACGAGACAGCTAATTAACAACACAGGAACATAGACACAGAAACCAAAAACACCCACACACAACGGCCGAGGGACGGGTGCCCTAGGCACCCGTTACACTGTGGTACTTCATATTAAAACTAAGATATGAGGTGTCTGGCAACTCACAGAATATTTGCAAGTTATTTTTGGAGTACTTGAAACCCTAGATGACCCCTTAAAATAAAATCTTGATAGCCTTTGTTGTACTTGAGTGATAACTTTTGATATCATTCTGTGCCCTATTATGTATGTGTTTGTGTGATCACTGCAGGCAATATTGAAATCCATTAGTTGTATTTGGGATTTAATTTAAATTTCTTTTAAATTTTATTTTGGGTTGATGTTAGTTGTTCTCATGATTTTATGTATGTTAATGCTCAATTTATAATTTCAATTTTAGTTTAAAAAAATTAAAGTTACAGTCAAAACTACAAATGTATTTATTACAATATTTTTTAAACTTTTGTTTTTATTCATTTTATCTATAAGACATAAACATTCACTCAGAGGTGGCAGAAGTGCTCAAGTCCCTTACTTAAGTAAAAGTTAAAGTATGATTATTTTTTATTAAAAAAATTAAAAGTATTTATTTAACACTCCTTTGGCTAAAGACCTTTATTCTTACCCTGTTTGCGCGTGCGCGTCAATCCCCCACTCCCCTGCAGTGTGCTTCTGTTGTTACGCTAATGCATCACAGAAAGTCCTAGCCCTGAATTTAACCATAATGCCATAATGCATAATCATTCCTTCATGGATCATGTTGGATCACTCGTTACCTGGTGATTGAATAATTTAAAGTGAACTATTTTTTTAAATAGAATTTTACGTCCACTTTTTTTTTTTAAAAGACATTTCAGTAATTGTAAATGACTAATTTTAAAATATTCCACCATCATTCTAATGTGCTTTATATTATACTTAAATTATTGAATCTCTTGTGGCTGAGATTTTATCTTTGATTTTTGTGTTCCATTGAAAACATATTTCAACATTAAAGGTTTTTATTTTTCATTATTTTGGAGAAATTATTTTAATTTGAAACACAATCACATTAGAGTAATAGTCGACTAATCGAAATAAAAAGGAATTGTTAGATTAATCGATAGAAAATTAATCATTAGGTGCAGACCTAGTTCCACTATATACTGTACACCCCTTTATATTGTTGTAATGACAAATAAAGCACTTGAATACATTGTATCAGTTCATTAATGAATGATGAAATCTGATTGACAATCATAGACCTGAAATCTGTATTGTATTCTCTGAACTATCCTTATAATACACAGACACTGTTCTGTCTTACATCAGGCACTGCATTGATACGGTCATTGAGATAAAAATCAATCCGGGTGTATCCAAACCAAAAACCATGACAAACCGGGTTCGCACACTCCTTCAGGCCTGAGACGCAGCTTTTAGATCAGGAGACAGCACTATACAGTGCCACTCGTGCCGACCTAAGGAGAGGTATCAGGACCACCAAAGCAGAGCATAAGAAGATGATAGAGGAACAGCTCAACAATCCTCGACAAATATGGCAGGGGCATCCAGTCCTTTACCAACTACAAAGGCTGCCCTGCAACACCTGATGACTCAGATGTATCACTAGCGGAAGAACTAAACTGCTTCTATGCCCGCTTCGAGTCTCAGGAACATTCAACCACACCACCACCCACCTCCCCACTACAATCCATTTAAGTCTCTGGTTCCCCTCCGCTCATTCTCACTGCTGAGGATGTGAGACGGGCCCTTCGTGCCATGAACCCCTGGAAGGCCACAGGCCCAGACAGTGTACCAGGGAAGGTGCTCAAGGCATGTGCTGACCAGCTAGCACATGTCTTTACCACAGTGATTCTCAATTATTTTCTGTTAAGCCCCCCCTAGGAAGAAGTGAACTTTTTGCGCCCCCCCCCCCCCCCCTCACATGACAAAATGGGATGAAAAAGTATTTTACACGCCCACTGTAGTATCATTTGTCTATAAATTTGTTCTAAGTACAACTCTTTTATAACAATGTCTCCTTATTAACAATAAAGAAAATAAAAAAGAAAGAAATATAGATCAACTTAGAACAAAGAAACATTTTATTAACTTTGTTTTTTAGTTTGTAACAGAGACTGGCATTTGATACTGAAACATGAAATTAAATAAAATTAATAATTAATAATAAATTCAAATTCATCAGAAATATTAATTCAGGAGCACAATTTATTAACACTTTAACCTACAAAACTAAAATGAATACGACAATTTGTGCTGTTTTTTTTTTTTTTTTTTTTAAATGAGGAAATCGGAACTAATGTCTCTAACGCGCCCGTTTTCCAGCACAGCTTTTCTGAAGCAGCTTTCTTAAAGCATTAATATTTGCTGGTTATACGCGTCACGTTTTCGATTTAAAAAACTCAAGCGGTTATCAGCGTGATCGGGGTGTAATGTCTTTAAGTGACGTCTTCATTTATTTGGCTTCACGCTGTCCACGCTGTCCATTTAAAGACACAGAAGACACACCGGCCTTTCTTCATCTCCCCCCTCAGTTACAGTGAAGCCAGGCGCTACATTAACTTCGACAAATTTCCTCGATTTAACTTTCGGTTGTCTTTTGTTGCTCTCATTATCTCCGCTTTTCTCTCCTCATCTCTGTTAAATTTTTCTTCATGTTGTATCTTAAGGGTTTGTTCATTACACTTAATATCACTTGCTCTGTGATATCTTGTTATGCGCCCCCCCAGGCACCGCACTGCGCCCCCCCAGGGGGGCGCGCCCCACTATTTGAGAAACACTGCTTTACCATTATCTTCAACCTGTCACTGGAACAAGACATCATCTCAGCCTGTTTGAAATCAGCCACCATCATCCCAGTTACCAAAAAATCACCCACAATCAGCCTAAATGACTTCCACCCAGTAGCACTCACTCCTGTCATTACCAAGTGCTTTAAAAAATTGGTTCTAAAACATCAGAACCTCCCTCCCCCTGCTCTGGACCCACACCAATTTGCATACTGGACAAACAGATCCACAGTAGATGCAATAACCGCCCTTCATTCAGCGCTGAGTCACCTGGAGTTACGGGGGAGCTACGTCAGGATGCTCTTCATTGACTACAGCTCTGCCTTCAATACAATAATACCGGACATTCTGATCCCCAAGTTAGATAATCTGGGGCTTCCACCATCAACCTGCTCCTGGATCAAGGACTTCCTAACCAACCGTCCCCAGCAGGTATAATTGGGCCCCTACTTCTCTCCCATCCGCACCCTCAGCACCGGCTCCCCCCAGGGCTGTGTGCTGAGCCTACTCCTCTACTCACTCTACACATATGACTGCAGTCCCATCCACCCAGAAAACATCATCGTGAAATTTGCTGATGACACAACGGTGGTGGGACGGATAACCGGGGTGATGAGGCGGCATACAGGGATGAGGTCCGGAAACTTTGTGAGTGGAG
>JAFMOC010001445.1:0-17938 GCA_019802505.1 Corydoras sp. C115 | reverse complement strand
GCCTGGCTACCATTTTAAGTTTGGAATCGAAGTAAAAAATTTTATTAATAACTAAAAAATTCCCCTACATAATCAGGCCCCCGGGTATCTGATTTAGCTTTTTCCCAATTTTTACCACCCGGGACCGGGGCTCCGGATCTCAAGTGTGGTTTTACTCTTAGCTCCTAGAATAAAAAAAAATTATTTCTGTTGGAAAAAGCGTTCCCCCAAAAAGGCTCCTAAATTTTGGGAATTGCCTTCCAGTTACTGTTCGTGTTTCTGAATCACTATTAACCCTTTAAAAAAAAAAATTAAAAAAAAATTTTTTTTTAAATCTTGCTTTTTAAAACAAATTGCCCACGCTGCCCACCTGGGATTGGGAACGGGGGCGGGCAGACCTAGTCCCGGCCCGGGGCCCGCTTTAAGGGCGCAGAAGGGACCAGGCACGCAGGAGGCCCAAAAAAAAAAAGGACTATTTATTAAAGGGTTGAAAAACACCAAAAAAAACAGGTACAAAAAGGCCCAAGGGGGCAGAAAAAACTCCGCTAATTAACAACACACAGGCACAAACACAGAAACCAACAACACTCACACACAACGGCCGAGGAACGGGTGCCCTAGGCACCCGTTACACTACCCCCGCCCTTACGGTCGCGTAACGTGGGGACACGACCAAGACAATCCCAAAAAAACAGTCCTGGGGGGGTGGGAGGGGTCGTCCGCCCCTCCTAAGTCGTGCTCGATAGGCGCCCTCCGGTGGACGCCCTCTGCGGGGGAGGCGTGTGACACGTCCATGGGTCCTGTGTCGGGGTGGACGCCCTCTGCGGGCGCGGTGTGGAAGGCGCCTTCCACGGACGCGGAGCTGCGGACGGCCTCCGGCTGCGAGATCAGGTGGCCGCCCGTGGCGGATCAGGACTGGGCCACGCCCTCTTGCTGCAGGGTCAGGTGGACGCCCACGGGCGGCGTGGTCCGGAGGACGCCCCCTGGCGGCGTGGCGAGGCGGACGCCCCCTGGCGGCGGGGCGTGCGGCGTGGCGAGGCGGACGCCCCCTGGCGGCGGGGCGAGGCGGACGCCCCCTGGCGGCGGGGCGTGCGGCGTGCGGCCCCTGCTGCTCGGGCTGGGCGGCGTGCGGCCCCTGCTGCTCGGGATGGGCGGCGTGACGCCCCCTGGGCTTCGGGATGGGCGGCGTGACGCCCCTGGGCCGCGGGATGGGCGGCGTGACGCCCCTGGGCCGCGGGATGGGCGGCGTGACGCCCCTGGGCCGCGGGATGGGCGGCGTGACGCCCCTGGGCCGCGGGATGGGCGCGCGCGCTGGCTGGACCTCGGCGGGCACGCACGCTGGGCGGACCTCGGCGGGCACGCAGGCTGCGCGGACCTCGGCGGGCACGCAGGCTGGGCGGACCTCGGTGGGCACGCAGGCTGCGCGGACCTCGGCGGGCACGCGCGCTGGCATGACCTCGGCCGGCACCTCCGGCTCTCCATCCTGAACACAAAACATGTAGACCCCCACCGCAACGCCCAAACACAAAGAGACAAACATGTCGGACATGGGGATGACAGACTGGTCAGACGACACATAGGAGGACCGGGGACACAACACATAGGAGGAAGGGGGACACAAAACATTCGCGCACTCAGGCGGCGGCTCCGGTACCGCCCCCTCGCAGCGCGACCCAGACGCGGCACGGACCGGCGCGGTCGCGTCACGTGACTGCCCCGCAGTCCACGCTTCACGCTCCGCGGCTGCGCTGTGCGCCCGCTGCGGCTTCAGCCCACGGCGTCGCCGCGCTCTGCGTCTGTGTCTCGCCACCGGGGGTTTAACAAACCGGACTGGACCCTCCGTCCAGAACTCCTCAGTGTTGCGGAGGGTGTGTACGGGCAGAATGTGCCCATACAGGTAAGGTTCGCCCGCCTCGTCATCGGAAATCTGGACAATGTCCAGATTTTCCTCTGCGCAGAGCGCCTCGAAACCAACCCTCCACATCCATTCCTCATCGGAGTCCCTCCACTCTGCCATAACGCTGTTTGAGCCGTTCCCCCGGCTCCGGGAGGGCGGGCTCCGCATAACAACGCACTCGCGGAAACGGCGGAGCGCGCCGCGAGTACGAGGCTATACGGCCCCCCCAAAGAAAAATAAAAAAATAGCCTACCTGGGCTCTGGACTCCCTAAACGATTGGCGCGTCTTTTCTGTCACGCTGCCCACCTGGGATTAGAACGCGGCTGCGCAGACCTAGCGCAGAGCCGCGGCGCACTAACGCGCAGAAGGGAGCCAGGCACGCAGGTAGAACAAAAACAGGACTATTTATTCAAGGTGCAAAACACCAAACAAACAGGTACATAAAGGACAAGGTGACAGTAAACACACAAAGACGCGCACGGAAGACGTAAAACCCAGGAACTAAATACCCACCACGTGCAAACAACCACCCAATGAACCCGCGACGCTAATTAACCTAAAATACTCACACGAGACAGCTAATTAACAACACACAGGCACAAACACAGAAACCAACAACACTCACACACAACGGCCAAGGAACGGGTGCCCTAGGCACCCGTTACACTAATCCCCTGTAGATAAAGATGTAGACCTCAGACTTGGCTGTGTTGGGGGTAATCTCTGATCAGTGTATGCTGGCTTTTCACCTCTTCACCCACCTCATCATTAATGGGGGGGGTGTGGCGCTGAAATGATGCTGTTCCGGGGCGCCATCTCAACTATGTAGAGTCTGCAGTATCTGCCTCTTTTAGTTATGCTGCTCTAGTCAGTGATGCCGGAGTCACATGCTGCACTGTGTCAATTAATTACTTATTAATTAAATGCCGTGCTTTATTATTAGCTCTAACTCCCTTCCTTTGTCTGTTTCTTTTGAGGCGTCCCCCGGCTTCCTGGAGATCCATGGCTCTGCTTACGAATACTGTATGGAACCTGACAAGGCGGTCCTGCAGGACGCCCCCTAATGGACTCACATATAGTTTTCTAGTTGTTAGTTTTTCCATTTGTTTAGTATCTGGACATGGCTGTTCTACACTGTTGTTGCTGCCCGGCCGCTCAAGGAGTCCCCCATTGAGTCTTGGTCCTCCCAAGGTTTCTTCCTTAAATAACAACATACAAGGGAGTTTTTTCTTGCCACTGTCGCTTCGGCTTGCTCTTTGGGGGTTTAAAGGCTTTTCATTCTGTAAAGCTGCTTTGTGACAATGTACTGTTGTAAAAAGCGCTATATAAATAAATTACTTGACTTGACTTGATCATCCGGCCCTCTAAATCCCCAATAGCCTCGGGATTCTTTTTTGTGCCCAAAAAGAACTCCGAACTCCGCCCTTGCATCAATTACCGGGGTCTCAATGCGGTTACGCACCGCTATACCTACCCTTTTCCCTTGGTACCGTCGGCTTTAGAACGTCTAGGTCAGGTGACCATATTTACCAAACTCGACCTTCGTAACGCTTACAACTTGGTGCGCATTAAGGAGGGTGATGAGTGGAAAACCGTGTTTGTAACCACCATGGGGCACTACGAATACTTGGTCATGCCCTTTGGCCTTACTAACGCCCCGGCCGTCTTCCAAGCATTTGTTAATGATGTTTTGCGTGATTTCCTTGAGGACTTCACTTTGGTCTACATTGATGACATCCTCATTTATTCTCGGGATCTCGAGACCTATCGCCTGCTTGTGCGGAAGGCATTACTACGGTTATTAGAGCACCATCTGTTTGTGAAAGCTGAGAAATGTGTCTCCTTTCAGGAAAGGGTTTCATTTCTGGGGTTTGACCTGTCACCCGGGGGCATGTCAATGTCCCCACTACCATTCGTGAGGAGCAGCGTTTTTTTAGGATTTGCCAACTTATATCGCAAATTTATTCGCTCTTTTAGCTTTGTAGTTCTCCCTATTATCTCACTGCTTAAGGGACAACCCAAACACCTAAATTGGATTCCGGAGGCAGATTGGGTGTTCACTAGCCTTAAACACCATTTCGCGTCAGCACCGGTGTTGGCTCTCCCGGATCCCGAGAAATCTTTGGTTTTCTACCACCTTCTACCGTGGTAGAGGTGGATGCTTCAGCTTATGGGGTCGGGGCTGTACTATCCCAGCGCTTCAGCAGCCGGTCCCTGCCTTCAGCAGCCTTCTTCTCAGCTAAGCTATCTACTGCCGAACGCAATTATTCCATCGGGGACAGCGAGCTATTAGCGGTTAAACTGGCTCTCGAAGAGTGGAGGCATTGGTTGATCGGCACCACTACCCCGTTTTCTGTTATTACAGATCATAAAAATCTCCAGTACATTAAGGGAGCTCGCCGTCTCAATGCCCATCAGGCCCGCTGTTTTTTTAACTGTTTTAACTTTATCATTTCGTTCAGATCAGGTTGCTCTAATACGGCCGCTGATGCCCTTTCCTGTTTGCATGAGGACAATACACCGGACCCCGACCATTTACATCCTATCATACCTTCCACGCGCTTTTTGAATGCGATACAGTGGAACTTGGATGGGAAGATTCGGAGGGCGTTGCGCAACACACACTGTCCACACCACTGTCCTGGCGGAGCGCTGTACGTACCTCCCGCATTCTGTGGTCGGCTCATCACCTGGGCACACACGGCCTTAAGTACCGGACATCCCGGCGTCGCAAGCACCATTCAACTCCTTTGCAGGAAGTATTGGTGGGAGACACTTCACAAAGACAACTTTGTGAAGTCGTGCTCAATATGCGCTGCGTGTAAGACACCGAAATCACTCCCTGCCGGCAAACTGGTCCCGTTACCCATACCAGCCCGGCCCTGGTCGCATGTTGCTGTGGATTTCGTGACAGATCTGCCCTCATTCGAGGGACTTAACACCATCATGACTTTTAGTGACCGCTTCTCTAGGGCAGTTAAATTCATTCCGCTCAAAGGTCTCCCGTCGGCGTTTCTCACGGCAGAGTGATTTCGGCATATTTTTACGGGTTTTGGCATTCCCGAGGACATTTTGTCAGACCGGGGTCCACAGTTTACTTCCGCCGTCTGGAGAGCGTTTTTTGAGAAGTTGGGGACTTCGGTGAGTCTTTCGTCGGGACATCACCCAGAGACTAATGGGCTGTGCGAATGGGTGCACCAAGAGCTGAACAAATTCCTGCGCATGTTCTGCCATAATAACCCGGCGGACTGGCCACGCTACCTGCCGTGGGCGGAGATTACGCAGAATTCGTTGCGTCATTCGGCCACAGGCATCACACCCTATCAATGCGTTTTGGGCTATCAGCCTCCGTTCGCTCCCTGGGATCCTGAGCCCTCGGCAGCACCTGCAGTGGACGATTGGTTTCCCCGTAGTGAGGAAGTATGGTTGCAGGTTCATCGGCACATCCAGGACGCCATTCACAGAGTGAAGGGGTTCGCGGACCGTCGTCGGGCACAGGCTCCGGTTTACACCCCAGGTGATCAAGTGTGGCTCAGCTCTAAAAATTTGCGCTGCCGTACGGGGACGCGTAGACTTCTGCCCAGGTACGTAGGGCTGTTCCGTATACTAAAACGCATTAATGAGGTCTATTACTGCCTAGACCAGGGGTCTCAAAGTGTCGGCCCGCGGGCCACATCCGGTCCACGAAGCAGTCTTTTTTGGCCCCTCAAGGATTAACAAAATAAGCATTTAAAAAAAAAATAATAATAAAAAAATAATAATAATTATAATTATAATCTGGCCCGCAATTTGGTTTAATTATTTATACATTATGTTAATCTTTATATTTTATCTTAATTTGTAATGTGGTGTTTGTGTGATGTCTTTATTTTTTTGCATATGCTGCGTTGCATGGTGATTAGCGCCTGCTGCATGAGCCCCACCCACTCGTAAGCTGCACGTCTATGCGTGTAACGGGTTGTACTCAGAAACGATGAACAGTATAACAGTCACTGGTGTAGATGTGGATGAACAGTATAACAGTCTCTGGTGTAGATGTGTCGCTGCTGCTAATGAAAGACACAGACTCGTTTAGTAAAAGGAACTCCGAATCACTTTACTCTTCCACATGTATCATACATCTCTCGTGTGTCACACCTTTATTCGTCCTCCCGCAACGCATACCTTAAGCATAGTGCCCATGTTACAGCACAACATTCTACAACTGGTTTATTGAAAACAGCACTCGAACCCCAGTAAACGTATTGATGGTGTAACGCCGCGATGAAGATGATCGCTGACACTCGGGAAACCTAACTCTCCAGAGAGGTAATCCATAGAACAGAAGAGAGGAGAGCGCAAACAGCGCGTTACCGCAAATCAGACGCAAACAGCCAATCCAACCAAACAGCGAGATAGAGAGATAAACAGAAAGTAGTAATCAGAACTCTGGAGAAGGACTCCGAGTGCCACCAGTGGCAGGAAGGGGAATAGCAACTACAGAAGGTAACGTGGATTTGACAGTACGCTACGCATGCGCTCACCATTCCCAGCAAAAACATTTTGTTAGCAAAAATGTCACTTTCGAAACTCAAAAAATAAAAGAAAAGTTGACTTGGAAAAAAGTACATATATGTGTGAAAAACTCTTCTCAACTGTAAAATTTAATAAATCCAAGCACAGATCCAGACTGACCGATGCCCATCTCCAGTCCATCATCAGAGAGTCCACTGCAAACTCACTTAAAGCAAATGTGGCTCATTTGTGTCAGAAGAAGCACTGTCCAGTTTCTGGTAGCAAGCACTGAGCAAACACTGAATGTATTTGAATTACAATATGTGTACAGAGGGTGGCACGGTGGCTTAGTGGTTTAGCATGTTCTCCTCTCAGCGCTAGGGATTCCAGGTTCGAATCCCCATCTGGGTGGAGTTTCCATGTTCTCCTCGCGTCCGCGTGGGTTTCCTCCGGGTTCTCTGGTTTCCTCCCACAGTCCAAAAACATGGATCAAGTCAACCGAGTTCTCCAAATTGCCTCATATAGAGTGTGTATGTGTGAGTGAGTGTGTGTCCTGTGATAGATTGGCGCCCTGTCCTGGGTGTATCTGCCCAGCACCCGAAACGTTCTCCCCTGGATGGGCATGGGGAACTCCCCGCGACCCTAATAGAGGATAAAGCGGAAGATAATGAATGAATGAATGAATGAATATGTGTACATAGTTATTATATAAATAGTTGATTTTCCATTTTCCATTTCCATTTTTTGTTGCAATTCTTTAATCTGGCCCCTCATCGAAAACACAGCCTGGTTAGTGGCCCCCAGGTAATTTGAGTTTGAGACCCCTGGCCTAGACCTTCCCCCGGAGTGGTGATTACATCTGGTTTTCCACACCTCCCTCCTTAATCCGTTCGTGTCCGGTCCCCTTGACTAAGGGTGGGCTGAAGCCGCCGGTACCACCTCGGCCAGACGAGTACCAGAGGTGTATCGAGTGGCTGAACTGCTGGACTCCAGAAGAGATTACAATATCTGGTAGATTGGGAGGACTTTGGCCCTGAGGAGCGCAGTTGGGTGGGGGCCAATGATATTCTAGACCATCAGCTAATCGCGGACTTTCATTCGGCTCATCCTGACCGTCCCGCTCGCAGACCTCGGGGTCGGCCGCCACGCCGGGGTAAGTACAGGACCATTCATTCCTCTTCGCGGCATGTGCACCCTACGGGTCGTCGGGGGGGGGGGGGGGGGGGGGGTGGTGATGTAAGACCGGCGTCTTCCCATTCCCCTGCCAGTGCTCATTCGCCACGTCTTCCTTCTGTGGGGAGGCTTGGCGAGTCGCCGGATTTCTAATTGAGAGCACTATTTAAGTGACGCTGTGGCGGTGGCGGTCGCGTTGGATTGATTCGCGTTCCTCTGTGCTAACTGTTTGTTCTCCTAGCCCTAATCCCTCTGGATTGGATTGCACACCGGTTTGGCACATCTCGCCAGCACGATCTGCCGCTCACCTTTGTTCCTCGGATCGGCTCGTCGCTCCGTTGAGGCCTCGCTCTTTGGTTTTCATCCCGGCGTCGCGCCGGCGTATGATTTTTCATTCTGACATTTTTGTTTTCGTTTTTCCTTATTTTTTCCTTAACGAAAATATCAATAAATTCTTTCTGTTTTTTTGGAGCAAGGTCGGACTATTTCTTGTGACGTCATGCGGCATGACAGTTTGTACCTCTATGTTTTTTGGTGTCCCTACACCTTTAAAATAAATTCCTTTGATTCTGCTACCTGCGTTCCTGGCTCCCTTCAGCGCGTTAAGGCGCTGCGGCTCTGCGCTTCTTCTGCGCAGCCGCTTTAGGTCGAGGTATGCGAGCATTACAACATGAGGAACCCCCTTGCAACCCTAACAGCGAATTAAACGGAAGATGATGAATGAATGAATAAATTAATGAATATCAGAAAATACATACAAGTACATATACAGTTAATATATGAGAAATATGTATAACAGGAAGACCATGTTAATATTAAAAAAAGAGATATGAACAGAAGTAAACTGCTGTGTCTTTAATTTTCAGGCTTTTTATTTACAGGTAAATCATGTCTGTACTGGTGTCTTTAGTAATGGCAAACTGGCCCTGCAAGACTGGGCAAATACAGTGCCAGTACCACTGTCAATACGCCCAATCCACTCCAGTGCAAGGAAGTACAGTACAATCCATGTACACGGTGGCCTACAGTACTTTACATGCAATACTATACTATCGTACTATAATGTGCTGTATTGACTGTCTGTCTGTCACGATCGGGGCGCGCCGTCCGGAAGATGGCGGCGCAGCGCGGTGCGATGTAGATATAGCGAGCCAGGCGACCAGGTGAGCGAACCAAAAGCACTTTATTTGTGTGCACAGCGGGAACGCCGCTGAAGGAGCCGAGAGCAAAATACAAAAACAAAACGATACAGCGGGAACGCCGCTGAGGACACGACGAGACGTGCTGAGAACCAAAAAATAAATAAATAAAGCGAGCAGCGGAAAAGTCGCTGAATGCACGGCGAGAAGAGCCGAGGGCGAAATATAGAAACAAATAAATATATTACCACACTGTACACCCGACGTGGCACTTGAGCGACTGAACACAAACGTGTATACTCAGTAATGCTGGCCTGCTGACTCACCGCGCATGCGTGCTTAAAGTGCAGTCAGCAGGTCGCACGTGATCAGGTAGGACCCAATCCCCGCTCAAGGGGATGGGCCCTACCTACGGAAGCCCTAAACGGCCAAAACCCGACACACGGGAGACAGGGGGGAGTGGCCCAACCCTCCCAACCTAACACTGTCTGAACACTTGAAAACGCTATTTGTTTCTTCGAGTTGGAGTCCATGGCCAGACCCCATGAATTTAATTTGTGGATGAGGCTGGCTTCAACCTCAAAAAAGGAGGAGGAGAGGCCGTAACATCATAGGACGGAGAGCTATCGTTGATGTGCCCGTCAAACGTGAAGGAAACATCACTCTCTGCGCTGCCATGAGTTCTAGAGGGCTTCTCCACCGGCATGCTGTACTTGGTGCCTACAACACTGAGCTTCTCCTCACCTTCCTAGGAGAGATCAGAGATGTTTTGCATGACAATGACCACCCGAATGCTGGGCCAGCTGATCACCACGACCAGCAGAATCCTGGGCCTGCTGATCTTTCCATATATGTCATCCTCTGGGACAATGTTAATTTCCATCACAGCATCCGGGTCAGAGAGTCGTTTAACATCAACCAGCAATTTATTAATGTGTGTCTTCCACCCTACTCTCCATTCTTAAACCCAATAGAAAAGTTCTTCTCATCATGGAAGGTCTATGACCGCCAACCTTACACCAGAGAGAACCTTCTCAGGGCTATGGACCTGGCCTGTGATGTGGCTGTGGAGGCATTCCAAGGCTGGGTGTGGCATGCCAGGGCATTATTCCCACGTTGTTTGGCTATGGACAATATTGCCTGTGTCGTTGATGAGGTCCTGTGGCCCAACCCAGCCCGACGACGTGATGCCGCCCAATGATTTCAGTGTCAACATACAACATACTGTGTCAATTTACATGTACAACATACTGTAATAAAAGAAATCGGACCCTGAACATTGTGTTTTTGATTGTTACTGTACTGTATCTATTGTGTGTAATGGATCCTCCATGGAGTTTACAGTACTCATTTCTGCATTGAGCTGTGATATTACTGCATTATTCATTATTCCTATGAAATGCACAAATCTATAGTAAATGCCCAATACATATTTGAGAATAAATAAGGGTTGCTCAAATGCATCCTGGCAGTTGTGAAACTGTTAAAAGAACAGTCTCACACTCTGAAAATTGTGTTTTCAATATTTTTCAATGTGGTTAATGATGCTCAGTAGTGTGTACATTTTTGCAGGCCTTGAGCGGTATTGTGGTGTCAATGTTTGCTTTTGAGCATATGAGCAAATGTTTTGGTGTGATGGGTTGCTTTTGAGTACATGAGCAACTGTTTTGGTGTGATGGGTTGGTTTTGAGTATATGAGCAACTGTTTTGGTGTGATGGGTTGCTTTTGAGCATATGAGCAAGTGTTTTGGTGTGATGGGTTGCTTTTGAAAAGAGACTGTGAGGTTGTATATATGTCGCTTTAGAAAAGTGTTTTGTGTTTAGAGTTTGTGAAAAATGAGGGGCAGTATCGTGAAATGTGTTTAAGCAATAGAGAAAAACTGTAATCAAAATGGGCAAGTTCAGCAGGAAAACCATAGCACAGTTCTGGGGGAAATTTCACTAAGTAGCTTGCCCCTCAAGGCCAGTTGATAGCACATGGAATCAAATACTGATAAGACTCAGTACCTGTTTTGGCACAAGCCTTTAGCCATTTTAGCAGCGAAACAACCCGTAAATTTTTGATCTCACAACTTGCTTGCAGAGCCGATAGCTTCTGAAATTCCATGTTGCGATTAAAAGGCAGTCTGAGTTCCGTCCGGGTAGGCGGGTTCCCCATAATCTCGTCTTTTGTTGAGAAGATCTAGAGAGTGTTAATAGCATTGAGAGACCATTTTAATTAGTTCAATTTCTCATTTCGCAGAGCAGTGCTATGATAGTTTTTCATGTAGACAAGACAGAGAAGCCAAGCAGGATTTATAAGGGACAGAGCAGGAGAAAAGGACTTCCTTCCACGAGAGCAAGATAGAAAAAGAAAGTTGTTAGTTGTTATAAATAATGTAAAAAAAAAAAAAAAAAAGTCAATGTGAAAATTGTGCAAAAGTTCCATTTATTTATTATTTTCTGCATAATTCTAAAATTGGGTTGCAGAGGGGTTCCCATTGCAGATCCAATGGATAATGTTTTAGGCACTTGCAGATACACCTAGGACAGGGCGTCAATCTATTGCTGGGCACACACTCACACAGACGCACACAAAAGATATAGGGCAATTTTAGAACATCAAATTTACTGTAAATATGTTTTTGACTGTTGAAGGAAACCGGAGAACCCCAAGGAAACCCATGTTGTCATGTGAAGAACATGGAAACTCTAATCATAATTTGAACCTGGATCCCCAGTGCTGAGAGGCAAACATGCTAATCACTAAGCCACTGTGCTGCCTAATAACAATTTAATCGGAAATTAAAATGATTTTTTAATAAGATTATGTAATGAGAAATTAGACACATTATTATTAATAATAATAAAATTATAATAATAAAAATATTATTATTATTAATAGGGCGGCACGGTGGCTTAGAGGTTAGCACGTTCGCCTCTCAGCACAAGGGATTTCCGGTTCGTATCCCAATCTGGGTGGAGTTTCCATGTTCTCCCCGTGTCTGCATGGGTTTCCTCCGGGTTCTCTGGTTTCCTCCCACAGTCCAAAAACATGGATCAAGATCAATTGAATTCTCTAAATTGCTCCATATAGGATGTGTTTGAGTGAGTGAGTGAGTGAGTGTGTGATAATGGATGAATGGATTAATAATAATTATTTATTCATTATATTCATCTATTTGTTTATTTAATGTTTTTGATTACTATTTCTTTTTGAATATTTATTTTCATACTCCAGAATATTTAAGTAAAACAAAAAAAAAGTTTTTCAAGTTACATTAAGAGTAAAGCATGAAGTTTTTGTAAGTGGAATCCATTACTCAGTTACACTGTGGGTTTCTAGCACAGTAATATACAGCTGTGTCTTCAGTTTTCAGATTTTTTCCTTGTAATGTTACTGTGTTACTGCCAGTGTCTCTTGAGATACTGAACTTATTTTTCAGTTTTTCATTATAATCTGTACCCCCACCAGACCAAATATATCCAACCCACTCCAGAGCTTTTCCTGCAGGTTGTCGAATCCAGCCTGTACCATAGCTGGTAACTGAATATGAAACTTTGCAGTCGATGGAGAGTCCCTCTCCTGGTTTTACTATCTTCAAACCAGGCTGATTCAGTTCGACACATTTTACACCTGTGAAGTACAGCATTTACCAGTGTAAGATACTGTGTGCTATTCAGAGATCAATACAAGAGCTGCATTATTTTAGGTTGTATGACCTATTTATAAAAATACTAGTAAGTGATAAATATGATAAGCAATCTTACAGGATACAGCAGCCAGCAGGAGCAAAAGAGATGAAGAGAACATGATGTAGGTTGATGTTCTGATCTCCAGAGCCTAGGAACTTCCCAAGAATCTAAATAGTGCCGGATTCAGCCTTACAGCATAAATTTGTTTATTTAATTATCATTAAGGTATGTAACCATCACATTTATGAACAGGAGGTGTGTCTTGTAGAGAAAAAAAAGCAACTACACACACTCACATACATACAGTACGGTCTATATGTGGGATTCAAACCGGGAATCCTCAGCGCTGAGAGGGGCTACAGTTTTAGTAAATTCACTGGACTTTGATGTTTAAATAATGAATGAATTAACTTTTATAAATCTTTCACATGTCATATAGAAAAGACACTTTTATAATTATCAGACAATGACCTCACATCTTTTATTTTCTATTCCCTATATAAATAATATAATTGGACAATATTTATTTGGGGCGGCACGGTGGCTTAGTGGTTAGCACGTTCGCCTCTCAGCGCTAGGGATTCCCGGTTCGAATCCCCATCTGGGTGGAGTTTCCATGTTCTCCCCGTGTCCGCGTGGGTTTCCTCCGGGTTCTCCGGTTTTCCTCCCACAGTCCAAAAACATGGATCAAGTTAATTGAGTTCTCTAAAAAAAAAAAAAAATTGCCCCATATAGAGTGTGTTTGAGTGAGTGAGTGAGTGTGTACCCAGCGATGGATTGGCGCCCTGTCCTGGGTCTATCTGCCCAGCGCCCGAGACGTTCTCCCCTGGATGGGCATGGGGAACCCCACCGCGACCCTAATAGAGGAAAAGCGGGTGATAATGAATGAATGAATGAATATTTATTTGCATGTGATGGCAAACACAGACAATAATGAAACTAAATGACAATTACAGCTGTAAATTCCTATGTTTTTACAATGTCCTCCCTCCTAAGGTGCATAAAGAAGAAGAAGAAAAAAAAGCTTTTCCCCCACCCAACACAGTTCCCAGTCTATACAAAGGCTGTGCACAAACCTGAAGCTGAAGTTCTTGACAGGACAGGCGATCCCAGGAGCTTGAATATGACTTCCAAAGGTCTCCAAGCCATCCAGCATGGGGTTTGGTAGCTGAAGTTGGTGGCTCCATAAACAAAAAGGGAAACAACTGTTGCCAGGTTAGCACGTATATCCATCCTAAATGAAAGACTCAGATGTAGTCAGGCCTGAACAAGTCAGGCGTTTGTGTATGAAGTAACTGCTGTAACTTTGAATTACCTGTTGTACATCGTAGATCTGCGCGTCGGCACCCCTAGAGTCATGGTAATACCCATATTTTATCCTAATCATTGTTAAATTGAATAGTCTGTTTGGGCGTTCTTGTTGCTAGATATTAAAACTACTGTCGGTTAGTTAGGATACAACTGTATGTAGAATAACTGGTTTCAGTTCTAGTTTCGGTCTAGTACCTATTTGCACCTTGCGTTCAACGTGGGATTGTTCCGGAGGGGGCGTGTCCCGGTGTTAACATTTAAAAATCAGCAGTTTTCACTAAAAAAGTCAGAACAAGTCAGGCGTTTGTGTAGGAAGTAACTGCTGTAACTTTGAATTACCTGTTGTACTTCGTAGATCTGCGCTTCGGCACCCCATATTTTCCATAATCCCACACCCATGGGATTGTTCCGGAGGGGGCGCGACCTAGTTTCATCTGGGCTATCTAAGAATCGTAGATACGCTGACGCGACAGCGGAAGCGACAGCCCCTCGTGTTCCACCTCTCGTGTTAAGACCTATTCGTGTAAAGACCTGCGAGTCTACCTGCGCGAGTCCTATTCGTGTAAAGACCTGCGAGTCTACCTGCGCGAGTCCTATTCGTGTAAAGACCTGCGAGTCTACCTGCGCGAGTCCTATTCGTGTAAAGACCTGCGAGTCTACCTGCGCGAGTCCTATTCGTGTAAAGACCTGCGAGTCTACCTGCGCGAGTCCTATTCGTGTAAAGACCTGCGAGTCTACCTGCGCGAGTCCTATTCGTGTAAAGACCTGCGAGTCTACCTGCGCGAGTCCTATTCGTGTAAAGACCTGCGAGTCTACCTGCGCGAGTCCTATTCGTGTAAAGACCTGCGAGTCTACCTGCGCGAGTCCTATTCGTGTAAAGACCTGCGAGTCTACCTGCGCGAGTCCTATTCGTGTAAAGACCTGCGAGTCTACCTGCGCGAGTCCACCGAGCAAGGACAACGACAAGGCAACTAAGGACATCTCTAAGTAATCGATCCATTTCTTATCCATTCACACCTTTCTCTTCAGCATGTGTTTTCAGTTCATCCCTGTTATTTCCTCCTCACGCAGACGTTCCTTTCCTCAGAGGAGAAGGCACACTCTTGCACACCTGCGAACTCTGCAGCAGGTGAATACAAGCGAGCCCTTCACCTTCTCTGCAGGACTATGGAATTGTCAGTCAGCCACCAAGAAAGCTGATTTCATTCCTGCTTTTGCGGCTCATGCTGGTCTTCAGGTTTTAGCCCTCACTGAGACGTGGATTCGTCCCGAGAATTCCGCGACACCAGCTGCCCTTTCAATGAATTTCCACTTCTCCCGTATATCCTCGTATATCTCCTCGTATTTTTGACTATTTTTGACTAAACAGCTACCCAACTGCTTGTTCAAGCCCTAGTCTTATCCCGGCTTGATTATTGTAATGCGCTACTTGCCGGTATCCCAGCTTCCACAATCAGACCTCTTCAACTAATTCAAAACTCTGCAGCCCGACTTGTGTTTAACCAGCCCAAGCGAACTCATGTCACTCCATTACTCACTTCCCTCCATTGGCTTCCTGTAGCTGCTCGCATTCAGTACAAGTCACTGACTCTGGCATACAGAACCATTTCTGGATCTTCCCCCTCCTACCTTCACTCTATCTTTTCAAAATACACTCTTGACTCGTTCACTTCGCTCCAGTGATGATTGCCGCCTGGCGATTCCACCTCACCGAGGAGCTAATTCTCACTCCGTGGCGTTCACCACTGCAAAATGGTGGAACGATCTTCCCAACTCTGTCCGTAAGGCAGAATCACTAAACAGTTTTAAGAAACTACTTAAGACGCATCTCTTTAACAAAATACCTGTTGTAAAAAAAATAAATAAATAAATAAAAAAGGGGGGGGGGGGGCGCAGCATCGAATAACAATCAGGTTTCCTTGCTCTGTCTCACATTCACAAACTTGTGTTTCAATGTGGCTTTAATAGAACATGCACATTGTAGTTCTTCCATAAAAAACTGTATTGTCGTTCACCTATTTCTTCACATACTTTATAAGGACTTACCCTTACTCTAATCACTGTTGGTCAGGACCTCCCCCATAGAGCAGGTACAATTTTCTTGGGTGCAGTGACACTGTTGGTGGTGTGTGCTGTTCTGGTATAAATGAATCAGACACAGCATTCACAAAGCATTGTTGTCCAGACAACAGCATTCATAAGAAAAACTTACTCTTACTTAGTTTACTGATAAAGGATAAGATGATAAAGTACAGAAACTATGAAGGAATAGATATGTGTCAGGCACGAGACCACTGTAGCAGAAAATAATCGCTGTAGTGCAGAAAGGATCCAGGAAGCACAGGTAAGTGAGTCAGTTTTAATGATTCACTAGAGTCGAAACAATATGACACAGGACGCGAAGGCGGTGGAGCTGTGCCCTTGTATGGGCACAATGGTGGCAACACTGTGGCCCTTTAAGGGTGCGACGGCGGCGGAGCCGTGCATTGGCGAGAGGGTGAGCATTTAGATACTCAACCGAGGCGTTGCGAGAGACTAAGGCAGGCTCAACCGTAGGAAAGGCCTTAGAGGGCACACCCGGATGCAGGGCTATCTCGGGCACACCCGGCACGAAGGGCAACTGTATCGGAGTGGAGGGCTGCTTTTCCGGGAACATGGGCTGCTCGTCTGGAACCACGGGCTGCTCATCCATCTCAGTGCGCGGTAGCCTGCGATCCGACCGGAGGATGTAAGAATGCTGTAAGAAGGTAGGCCTCATTAGCCTCCTGAACACAAAGCGCAAACACAGCCAGTTTGCCAGCACACAGAACAGAGCAGACTTCACCCAACACACACAGACACCTGAGACACACCAGACACATGCCCACCAGGGGGCACACTCATCCCCGACACCTCACTCACTCCGGACCCCATACCCACCATGGGTACTGCAGGGGACGCAGGCTCTGCAGAGGAAACCCCCTCTTCAACAGGGCTGGCAGGAGGCCGGGCTTTGCCTCGGCGTCCATGTTAGTTCCTGCGCTTAGGCTGGGAACTCGTTAGGTGAGTTTGAGGGCACTTAATCGCACATCTTGAGAAGTCATGGCATGACTCCTCAGAGGTGACGAGGGATAAAGAAGGGATGCGGAGTGAGGAATAAAACACCACGTGTAAGTGGCAGGTGTAGGGCGAGATGTAGCAGAAATTGGTGTTTTTCAGATGAGGGACTGGAATACTGAGTGGGTTTGGGGGGCTTTTGGGAGCTGGAGCGGGATTTGGAATCAAGCCGCAAATCAGGGGAATTTAGTAGGAGTCGAGACTCTCCTCAGAACACAATGATTCCACTTCATCCTGGGACACGACTTCCTCGTACCACCACCACGGTTTAGACATGATGTGGGGAAAAAGAAAAAAAAATAAAGAAAAAGGAATGGGTAGCCAGGTTGAAAAACCCCCGACGGCTCAACACGCTGCAGAGCCGACTCGCAGAACCCAGGAACCGAGTGATTCAACACAGCTGCAGAGTCCAAAATG
Organism: Corydoras sp. C115; assembly: GCA_019802505.1. Taxonomy (NCBI): domain Eukaryota; kingdom Metazoa; phylum Chordata; class Actinopteri; order Siluriformes; family Callichthyidae; genus Corydoras; species Corydoras sp. C115. Next base: position 756 of record JAFMOC010001445.1, on the reverse strand, counting down.
AAAAGAAAAATCTTACCACGAAACACTCATAGTCTCAGTTGGAGACCAGCATTTTGTCAGGCACGAGACCACTGTAGCAAAAAATAAGTGAAGCGTAGAAAGTATCCAGGAGTCAAAACAGTATGACACCGGGAATCAGACACAAATCAGACACAAAACACAATGGCGGTCTAGAGCATGTGATAAAACAAAAGCAACCAATGAAAATAAAAAAAACTAATTAACTAAACAAGGAACACTTAATGAAAGTAACTAAATGAAATATAAAACAGCTGAGGAGTGCTCAGCACTCCTTACAATATGATATAATCATATCTGATTATACAAAAACATAGATGTGTAAAACAAAAACATAGTGTTTATATTAGAGGGCATTATGACAGTATGCTGTATTTAAAATTCAGTAATACCACAACACTGTTACTGCAATATATATATATATATATAATATATATTATATATATATATATATATATATATATATATATATATATATATATATAACAACAATTCTTTTTGCTACATGTTTTAGATTTTACATTAAGCGTAGAATGTGAGATTTTTGCAAGTTGAATCCATTACTCAGTGTCACTGTGAGTCTCTAGCACAGTAATACACAGCTGTGTCTTCAGTTTGCAGATTCTGTCCTTGTAATGTTATTGTGTTACTACTGGTGTCTCTGGAGATACTGAACTTATTTTTTCAGTTTCTCGTTATAATACAGGCTTCCACCATTACTGATCAATCCAACCCACT
>JAFMOC010001450.1:0-37803 GCA_019802505.1 Corydoras sp. C115 | reverse complement strand
TGAAGTTTATTTTGAGCTCATTGGTTTTAGTGGTGCAGCACGGTGGCTTAGTGGTTGAGCACGTTCGCCTCTCAGCGCTAGGGATTTCCGGTTCGAATCCCCATCTGGGTGGAGTTTACATGTTCTCCCCGTGTCTGCGTGGGTTTCCTCCGGGTTCTCCGGTTTCCTCCCACCGTCCAAAAACATGGATCAAGTCAATTGAATTCTCAAAATTGCCCCATATAGAGTGTGTCTGTGTGTGTGAGTGTGTGCCCAGCGATGGATTGGCGCCCTGTCCTGGGTGTATCTGCCCAGCGCCTGAGACGTTCTCCCCTGGATGGGCATGGGGAACCCCACCACGACCCTAATAGAGGATAAAGTGGGAGATAATGAATTAATGTTTTAGTGGTAGTAATAAATATTATATTTGAGTAATAAATATTAATTTGCGAGTAATTATAATTAATTTAATCACCAGTGGCGACAGATGATAAAACTGCATTATTATTTTGTATGGGTGACGAATTTTACTCATTGAAATTATTAGCTTGTTCCCCTCTTTTTTTCTGGAGAAGAAAGAGTTAGCTTGTTAAAAATGGCAAATGCAATTTATAATTTTTTCCACTAATTATTTAGAATATTAATATTTCTTTCTATTCACAGGACACCTGCAGGCCAGTGGAGTGCAAATTTTCTCATTCAGGCAAGTAAATATCTTACAATATTTTCTCTTTTCTTCACTGACTGCACAATGTAAATGTAAAATGTAGATCAGTGTTTGCACATATTGTCTTTTTATGTACAGGGTTTTCTTTCAAGACGAGCCAATGCAGTAGTGGACAGGACCTAGGTCAGCTTAGGAGAAGGACAGATTGACAGGTTTCAACACTGGTGTCTTCAGAGAGAAACAATAGGCCTCCACTGTTATGAGATTATGTCATGGTCATGCAAAATTTGTGACTTCAGGGCATCAAAACGTTTAGATCTCTTAAAGCATTATAGGTTGAAACATCTACATGCCGTTCAAGGTCGCTCAATACCCTGCTTGTACTCAGACTGCCCTTGTTTGTTTAAAGGTTGGGGTGCACTTCGTGCACATTTGTCTAGAGACCATACACAAAGTGAACATTTAGGGCAAAATGTTTCATTTTCGTGTCTTACGTGTAACTCATGTTTTCACACTGAGAGGTAATATTTTGAACACCTTGGAACTCATCTCAAAAAGCATCAAACTGTTAACTGTGTTTTTAAAGATTGTTACTACAGTACTAATATATACTCAACTTTTTTTTCACATAAAAGTAGGAAGCACAATCCTCACTGCCTTGAAGATTTTAAACATGCTGTGTTTCAGACCTATTTAAGACAAGCAACGGAAGACAGTTTGTTGGTAGATGAAATTGAAGTTGAATCTCAAGAAACATTTGTCAATGAAGGTAAAGACTTGGTTAAAGTCATTGTTGATCATCTTGGTTCCTTATTTCTTAAATTAGACTGTGTCTTCAATGTGCCGAGTAGATGTGTAGATGAGCTTGTAGAGGAGCTTCGGTTTATTACTTGTACAGCATCTGCACCTGCTGTCATTAACATTGTCCGTGACACATTAGAAAAATATAACTGCACTGTTGAAGAATTGGCAGTCACAGATTTGGTAAATAGCATTTGCCAGTTAAATCCTCTGAGTGCAGCCTTAAGTGAAAAAGGGCCTCTTGGTACGGCATACCAGAGAAATAGGTATGTAAAGGAACTTTTCTCTGTTGTTGAACCAATAGAGTATATTCTTGATGCAAAAGAGGGAAAGACGTTTCAATATGTACCTATTTTGCAGTCCTTGTCACAAATTTTGAAAAACAGTGATATTCAGGAGAAGGTGTTGAGAGTACAACATTGTGGTTCTTCATGTCGATATACTAGTTTTCGTGATGGTTTCCACTTTAAGGAAAACAATTTTTTATCTGGAGAGGAGTTAAGACTTTCACTTCTGTTGTACTCGGATGATTTTGAAATATGTAATCCTTTGGGAACCTCTCGTAAGAAGCATAAAGTAAGCTGTATTTACTGGGTCTTTGCTGATATTCCAGCTGTATTAAGGTCTACATTATCTTCAATTTACTTAGCTGTTTTGTGCAAGGCAGATGACATTAAGACATTTGGCTATCCACAAGTACTAGAGCCATTGTTATGTGATTTGAAAAGCTTTGAAGAGGAAGGTCTTTTTGTACCGTGTTTGGGAAAAATCATAAAGGGCACGGTATTTTCTGTGATTGCCGATAACCTTGGAGCCCACTCACTTGGGGGGTTTGTTGAAAGTTTCAGTGGGTCACATGTTTGCAGATATTGTGTCGGAGAGCGGTCCCAGTTTCAGCAACTTGAAGTCAGGACTGGAGCATTTCCTAGCAGAACAAAACACCACCACAAGTTGGCTGTTGAAGCAGCCTTGGCTAGTAACACCCATAGTTGTGGAGTTAAAAGGCACTGTGCAATTTCCCAAAGATTAAATCATTTTCACGTCACAACAGGTTATCCGCCTGATGTGTTGCATGATTTACTGGAGGGTATTGTACCTGTAGAACTAGCGTTGTGCTTGGGTAGCTTGATAAATAAAAAATATTTCTCTCTTGAAGAGCTTAATAGGATCATCAAACAGTTCCCTTATAAGTGGAAAGACAAGACAAATTGTCCCCAAGTTATACCATCAACCTTCGCCTCTCGTAAAACCATTGGTGGTAACGCACACGAAAATTGGTGTCTATTGAGGCTGCTTCCACTTATGATTGGCTCCAAAATACCAGAACAGGAACAAGCATGGCAGTTGTTAATGACACTGAAAGATGTTGTTGAGTTGGTTGTGTCCCCTGAACACACAGATGAAAGTATTGGTCACCTAGATAGCCTAATTGCTGAGCACAGGTGTAGATTTATCAGTGTATTTCCTCAAGAGAAATTGCTTCCAAAACACCATTTTGTAGAGCATTACCCAGAACTCATTAAAGCATTTGGCCCTCTCGTGTGCTTATGGACAATGAGGTTTGAAGCAAAGCACCACTTCTTTAAAAAGATAGTGAGACACACCAGCTGCTTTCGAAACATTTTAAAGTCTATGGCCAAAAAACACCAGTCTTTGATTGCATACCATCTCCATGGGTCAAATGTCAAACGTGCAGTTTCTGTATCAAGCATGTCAAGAGTTCCACTAGCAGTTGTACATGAAAACATACGAGAATTTATTTCAAATAAATTTCCTGAGGAGGTAGTCGTACATTTGACAAACAGGGCAGAATTTCAAGGTACCAGTTACAGTATTGGCATGATATTGGCATATAGCTCCATGGGTGGGTTGCCTGACTTTGCAGAGATACTACAAATCATCATTGTTCATGACAGCTTAGGTTTTGTTGTGAAATTGCAAAGTGCGTGGTACTTTGAACATTTTAGATGTTTCAAGTTGGAGTCCACAAGCATAGTTAAGGTAGTGAAACAGTCAGAACTTGCTGACACATACCCATTGGCTACCTATACAGTGGAAGGCAATCGAATGGTTTCTCTGAAACACCACATCTCCTTATCTAACTAGGTGAAGTATCGATTTATGCTTACTACCTAATAATAAGTATTTAAATTTGTATTAATAAAGTATTTTTGATGTTATTTTGTCTACAGCATGCATTAATCATAAACTCTTAAAATTGACATTTTGCTATTCTCTTTTTAAATAATGTCTGTCTGTCTTTTTTTTTTTTTCCAGACGTTCTACTTGCCCAAGGCTGTGATGATGTCTGGCCCAACTCAACTCCGTGTTGTTATTGAAGATTCTCAAATTCACAAGTTAGTCCTAGCAGATGGAATCCCTAACACTGTAGAGGCACTTCTGGCAACAGTCCAGGATAATTTTCAGCTCCAAGGAAGTTTTACTGTTTTGTATATGGACAAAGATTTTGATGACCAGTTCTTCACTCTCACATCAACAGATGTGATTAAGGACAAAGACACAATCAGACTAGTTAAAACAGAGCCGTCTGTTATTCTATCGTTTACTCCCATCACTGAGACCAGTGCTTCCTCCTCTTCCTCATCACTGATTTCTCCCCTCCCAGTGGATCAGTCTTTCCAAGATGACAATTCTTCAGTTAGTTCAGCCGACACAGTGCTTATATCTCAATCCCCAGAGCTTCGATTTCAACGTTGGCCTGTTAATTTCAGGATTCCCACCTTTTCTTACAATGTGGAAATGCTCCTTCAAACAGGATGTAAGGCTTATGAAAATGATGGCACACTCCTTCAGAATCCAAGCATAAACTCTGACATACTAGAGAAACTTGCTGAAGCAATTTTTCACTACACCGCCTATCCCACTGGACTGCAAATACAGATGGTTGTAGAAGCTCTAATATATAAGTACCCATGTTTAAAGGAACCTGGAACCTCATTTTCTGGCATGTATGGGTGGCAGCAGCGTCTTAAATACAAGATGGCAAATTACCGTTGTAAAATGAGAAAACAAGATGTACCTTGTCCTGAGCTTGATATCAACTCTTTGAAAAGGAAATCCCCTGGTCAGAAAAATCCAGCAAAAAATTGCAAGAGACCAAAGAGGGCATAAGTGAACTACCTTCCTCCACATCCAAGTGGAGAAACTAGCAACAGTCTGGAAAGGGAAAGACAAGAACTTCTTAATGAAGTAAAGAAGAAGAACAACTTTAAGGTTATTCAGGAAAAAATGGCCAAAACGTTCTCCTATCGTAGGCTTGAGGTTGTGAGTGGTAGTCCAGCTGCGCATGAATTCAGAGAAAGATGGCCTGCCTTGTTTTGTGATGCTGAAGTAGGTGACATTAACAGCACTTCTTTTTTTAATATATATTATGTTGTTGTATATATGTTTCTGGTTGACCACAAACATTAGTAAACTTCACACACATTTTCCTTGTTGAAATTGGAAGTCAAATATGTGTTTTAATTTTTGAGTTGATGATAAAAAGTGGTGTCTTGTTTTTTGTACTTTTATATATCTGTATTAGGATTTATTATTCCCTGTATAGAATGTACACTCATTTTCATTTTGCATCAGACCATGTGGTCCAGTCCCTGACATACTTTTTAATCTTTTGTCATTTCAGATCAAAGAGGAATTTAGGAGAATAACTACGGTTTCCTTGGAGCAGAGCTTCATGTACAAATTTGACTCCTACTCTCCAAAACTTGTTGCCCTGATGAAGACCAAGGGGGGTGTTGTAGGGACCAAGCTGAGACCTCACTTGGACAAAATATGTGAGGTGTGTTACAAATTCAGCTTGTTCAGTTTTTTTTTTTTTAGTCTTTTAAACACTTGACACAAACTGCCCCATGTGTGCACATACAGCACAAATCCTCTGAAACTCCATGCATACTCTGTGCTTCCCAAATTAGTGCTCCTTGCAAATCAATGCTTGTGAGCTTACTTGACTGTTCATTGTGAATAATATGGTATGAGCGATTAATAATGGTGCGTTGTTAACACTTTCATCTGTTTGCAGAAACAAAGCATTGAAATGAGAAGAGATGCTGTTATACGCAGCCTCATACTGTACCTTGGTGAGAAAGAAGAAGAACTGTTTGAAGATTGCCTGGTAAACTGTGCTTTTTCTCTTTTATGACAAGCCATTCTGTTTGTTTCTCAATACATTTTTGTGTTCTTGTAAATTGTGTGCAGGTGGACGACCACAGTGACTTCACTGAACACATCCTCAAGATCCTGGTCATCCATGGTGCTGATGGAGAGGATCCAGTGAACATTTCCATCCATCTTGATGGCACAGAAATCTTGCCGGGATGTTGCAACACTGCTAAAGCTTGCGCGCTTCTCATGGGACTGATTTATGCTCTCAATCTGGCATACCCTCCAACATTACGATACACTTTTGAAGTCTTCCAGAAGCTTTTCCTGGAACTGGATGCGATCAAACTGTCCCCAAAGGTACAAGCACTAAAGTCTAAGCTGCTATCTTAGATGCTACCACAATTGCAAGTACTTTACATCTCAGTTGCTGTTGCACTCTGAGTCACTGTTTTCAAATGCTGGTTCCATTTAAGTTTTTTAAATTAATCACACCAAATTTGTTGGGTGTTGAAGATTTGTCAAATTTCCAAGATGATATTTACTGCTTAGACAATGATTGTTTCGAACCAATTTAAGTAAAAGTACTCTAAAGCATTATATAATGTATAGTCCTTTTTATGCAAGAACATTTATTTGCTGTCCAATGAAAAACATGTATCTCCATTTTTTTTAAGATTTTGACTTGTAGGTATTATTTGATCAGTCCAAGTGTCATTTGCATTTTGTAAAAGTCTGGCTTCATTGAATTGCATTAATATTGAAAGAGGTTTTTGCCCATTCCTTAAAAGTTTGAAGATACTTGTTTTTTATTGGACAGTGATAATTTGGTAGTGTTGGTGGTTGTGTTGATAGATTTAAATAAGCAGTTAATTGTTAATGTTGATAATTCTAAAAAGGCTGCTAGAATTCGGGGTATGTCAATATTTCCTATCTCTGTCAGTTTAAAGCCCTTATCTTCTGTTGGTGTTGTCATGTTATGTGAATTTATTCATTTGTTTATTTATTATTTGCATTTATCCTAGTAATTATTCATTGGAACAGCAGATAATTGCAGATTGTTTATATTTTTTAGTACACTAAAAATGGCCATTCTCAATTGGGTAAAGCACTGTTTTTTTATTGTCATGCTGCTGTTGCATAATTGTACAAGATTTATTTTCTTCATTCATTTCTCTTGTTAAAAATAAGTGTTCCAAACTGGACCTGAACAGTGAGTGAGTGAGTGCCTGAATTGATATAGTTTTTAAATCCTGCAGTTGCTTTGAGGGTTGGTTCTGTGTGGTTGTTTCAGGTTTTACTAAATGCACTTTTAAATAACTTGCATGTCATGTGAACATTTCACTAATTGTTTAATGTTGATGAATAAACTATTGAAATGTATTCCATTTTCATGGTGATTTCAGGGTAAAAGTAGACATTTGCATGTAATAAAAAAAATATTGCAACATTTACGTTAATATAGTGAATAATAGAAATATGTACAACCAAGTAATTGGAATTGTAGAACTAAAAAAAACAAATAGACTTTATATATTTATTTCATAAAGCATTTACTTCATATTCTGATGTAATTAAATTTCTGTCTATGAAGAAAAACTTAATAGACTATACATAATTAATCTGAGTACATATAACTTTTGCCTTCAATATAATTAATTAAACTTTACTTAATATATTTAGAGATGTAAAATTTATTGGTATGTAGATTTTACTTGATTTTTACAAGTAAAATGTACTTAATATTACAGCAGTAAGATTTACTTAAAAAATGTTAGTGCAAATTGTTACGAGGATTTTATCAAGTAAATCTTACAAGTTATTTTTTTCAGTGTACTTTGTTAATCTCAGGAGGGAAATTGCAGTTTTACAGATGCTTCATTTGTCATGTTATATACAGAAGTAGAGTAAGTAGTTGTCTTCATTTCTCTGTGCTCTGCTTATTGAGCAAAAAAAAACGACTCAGATGCATGTAAGGAAATTTGTAAGGTCAATAAGCAGTAAGAAATAATCATCACTGTCAACACATTTGTCAATGATTAGCTTTCAACTTAATAAAGATACTACTCGCCCAATGTGGGGCTCGAACCCACGACCCTGAGATTAAGTCTCATGCTCTACTGACTGAGCTAGCCAGGCTGAAGACCCCAGATTCAAGCTAGCAAAATGCCTGTCAGTCTTTAAGTTGCAGCAGGTCCAAAAATCGTGATCATGTCTGTAACTATGTTGTCATATATAAAAGTGGGTTTTTTTTGGGTTCCTAAATCATGCTTCTTTATGAGCATAGTCTGGGGCTATTTTATCACCTGTCTTTTCCCTTCCCAACACATTACATCTGATCTTAAACACCTAAATAGAATTTGAAAATAAACTGCTAATAGAGAGGTCCAGTAAGCAGGTTAAAACCACAGTGTACAGTCACTAGTCTTATCAAACTTATGGTAATATTTAATCAGTAATCTATTAAAAATAATATTTCTACAGTGTTATTTATCAGGGCAGTATGGTGGCATAGTGGCTTAGTGGTTAGCACGTTTGCCTCTCAGCGCTAGGGATTCCCTGTTCGAATCCCCATCTGGGTGGAATTTCCATGTTCTCCCCGTGTCTGTGTGGGTTTCCTCCGGTTTCTTCCCACAGTCTAAAAACATGGATCAAGTCCATTGAGTTCTCCAAATTGCCTCATATAAAGTGTGTATGTGTAAGTAAGTGTGTGTTCAGCAATAGATTGGTTTGATCCCAGGCTTCGCCAGAGCTTGACAGCCTGAAGTGTTTTCTTGTATCCAGTTCAAAATGTATACCTACACTGGATGAAGAAAATGCAAAGACTTTATTGAACATTATTAAAGGCTGTATAATGAGGATTGTAAACAGAACCGACATTCTTGACCATGTTTTCTTGATTGGTGGTTCCATGGAGCAAATGATTAGCACAACAGAATAAATCAATTATTTTTTGTGTGTTTAAGTTAAGTATTTGTGTACAAATTAAGTGTTTTATTATTATTAGTGATTATTATTAGTGGTTTTAGTATTACCAACATCAGCAGTAAATCAGTAAATCATCAGAAAGTGAATAATGAGTCTTTATACTTTCCTGCTGTCTGTTTCTACACTGTTGTCAGTGTAGAATTTTTAAAGAATTTAAAAGATTATGTTTGAAGTGGTATTTGAACTCATACCTCCAAATGGACACCAGGACCCTCATGTGGAAGATGAAACACTTTGAGGCTTATCCACAGACTTTTAGTGAACCTGTTATGGGTGTGGTTATAAAATGCAGCACAATTAAGGAATTTCTTTAGACAGTAAATCATTAATCAGATCCAACAATCATAAAGTAAAATGCTGGACATCCTGAAAATATTCCACCTTTATTATTTTAATATTATTTATTTATTTATTATTTATTATTATTATATATTTAAATGAAAGATTATTAAAAGAAATAAAAGTCCTGAGGTGGTTTTATTTCAGGGTATGATCCTTGCTTGGAGGGTGAGAGGTACCTGGAGCCTGTTCCAACTCAGTAAGCCAGGATTTTTAAGACAAGCCTGGCTTATTTTGCTTAAATTCGGTTCCACGAAACAGGCTAGAACTTATCCTCACTCAGAATTTAAAACTTTTGATGTTGTGTACGACTCAATATGATGAATGATGAAAAAAAATGAAGTTTGTTACTTTATACAATAAAAGTATCTTTAATATGATTTTTAAGAAACAGTTCAGGTTTTAATAACTTAAACCGCCTTCTAGTTCCGCTTTCGCTCCGTCACCAGGTGAGGCTAATTTGTTTGATGGGTCGTTTACCTTATTTAAACTCTGTCTTCACACGGGACGAACGCGAAGTATTGTCCCTGGTCTCCATACATACCGAGCGATTTTTTGGCTACTGCTCTCGATCTGTTCTCTCTGCTTTTCGTCCTGTGGTGTATCTGGTCTCGGTGAGTGTGCGTCTGTTTGTGTTAGCTTTTTGTTAGCATCTGCGCTCTCACCTCTGTGTTTAGGTTAGTCTCTGTTGTTGTATGAGTGAACGTCTGTGTGACTCTGTGATCGCTCCCAGTGTCTTGTTTAATCCTCTTTCTGGTTTCAGTGTTCACCCTGTCCCTAGAGTCCTGCGTCCCGGGAGCGATCGTTGTCTCTGTCCGTCCGCTCAGGTGGTTCGGCTTCGGCCGGTTGGGGCGGAGTTCGCGCTCACCCTAGCTCGCTCCGCTGGCGCGTCACCACCTGAGGGCGTCCGTGTCTCAGTGTTCACCCAGCATACTAACGGTTCAGATCTATTTACTAATCATCTCTCTTTCGGTGAACTAACGTTGTTTCTTCCCCTGTGCATTAACCATCTCACTGTATCTCCATCCCTTGTTTGTTTCAGTTCCGTTCTGAGCCGCTCGTCATCCCGTTCAGTTCACCGTACCTCTTTGAGCACTTTCATCACGCTTTCTTCCTTCAGGTTTTTGTCTAACACTCTCTTTGACACGCCTGTCCTTCCTATCTTAGGGTTTGTTATTTTGTCTACCCTAGACAACCTCACTAGTCCTTTTTTTTTCATCACGCATAGCCAGTGTAGGGTTCTCTTTCTACAGCGTTATTATTATCTGTGTGCTTTCTTTTGTTTGGTTGTTTGTTTTGCTCGGTGTTGTGCTCTGCCCAGTCCTCCGTCCAGGTTCCACACCCCGGCCTGGGTCCAGTTGGCAACACCCCCCTCGACCAATCCTCCTCCTGCACCACCCTACCTCTGCCTTGCTTATTAATAAACCCGATTTGTTCTGCATCCACGTCTCCAGACCAATCCTTACAACCACTTTGTGACATATATATATATATATATATATATATATATATATATATATATATATATATATATATATATTTTTTTTTTTTTTTTTTTTTTTTTTTTTTTTTTTTTAATAAAATATGATATTTTAGATCCTGATAACTCAGAATAATCATTTCATACTTATAATTAAACTCATAATTGTAATGTTCTCACAGTTGAACTGTTATATATGAATTGCCTACTTATAGCATCAATATGCTGCGCAATTTATATAGATACAACCGGACACGTTAGATGTGGTTTTCACATGAACAGATCCTTTTATTCCACTCTTGATCAACACATCATTGGTCTGCATTACAGCATTCCCTACTGGTGAAGTGTAGGGTTAACACTAATAACATCAATACATCACAGTTATATAATAAACTGTCCCTCAAATCACACTGTGCGCATTTTATTAGATTTAGGTTCTTTTTTTAATTTATGTTAATTTGATGATAAAAATGTAAACATGAGATGTTGGCAGTTTTCACCACAAGGCGGCAGTAGGTACAGCTGTACATTTACAGCACTCAGTTGAACAAAGAGGAGAAAGTTTGAACTGGATAAACAAACGCATAATAATATAATTATATAAGTAATAATATATATAAATAATGTACTATTAATATACTATATTATATAATACTATACTATATAATGAAGTGCACTTCCTTCTTATTCAATTTCTGGCAATTATGACAACAGTAGCCTTATATGGGTACAATAGAACTACCGTAAATATTTACATCAAATAAACAAATTCTTTGTGTCTATATATATCACCATGAAACATTTGAAACAAACAAAAAAAAAAAAACTAACTTAGGCTAGGGGTAGACTGCCCCATCACCTAGAGTGTGTCAAGGGATTATTCTGCCCTTTTCTTCAGACTACACTCTCTTAACTGAACACATGCAAAACCTCAATTTATAGAGTCAGTTTATCTGGTGGTCTGTGGTTACCTCTGGGCTCAATGTCTGTTGGGGTGTCACTGAAATGTCAGTGTGAGCCATGTCTGACTGCTCTGCTGCTGTAGTGGTCTGCTCGCTGATCAGACTGGGTGCTTCAGGCTTTTTACCTGGATCAGTCGGAGTGGGTGGATCGTCCACGTTGGATGCAGGATACACATCAACTGCAGCTTTGGTGATGTTAGGGTGACAAGCCGTCATCTGGTCAGCATGTCGTTTCCACGTATGTGTTGATCCCACACTGACCTGGTAGGATACTGGACCTGCATGTGATGTAACAGTACCAGCCGTCCACTTTTCCTGCCCCTTCCGGTAATCTCGAACGAGGACTGGATCGCTGACATTAAACATTCTGGCCTTAGAGTGTGCTGCCCGGTAGGAACACTGGGCCCCTTGTGCGTGACTAACCACTGCTGCCACACTCAGCTTTAACAAGTCCAATCGAGTGCGAAGCTTGCGGCGCAGGAACAGCATTGCTGGTGCCTCCTGAGTCGTTGCATGAGGAGTGTTCCTATATTGAAGCAGGAAAGCACCCAGTCTCTTTTGAACAATTGAGGTTCCCTTTGATGATTTCATGGAATGTTTAAAGGTCTGCACGAAACGTTCGGCCAGACCATTCGTTGCAGGGTGGAAAGGAGCTGAGCGCACATGCTTAACGCCATTAGATGTCAAAAATCTGGCAAACTCCTCCGACGTGAACTGCGGTCCATTGTCACTAACGAGCACTTCAGGAACTCCATAATGACTGAAAAGACCCCTAAGTACCTGAATAACTTTCTGTGACATAGTCGAGTCCATTATTATAACTTCAGGCCACTTCGAGTGAGCATCGACTACCACAAAGAACATGAATCCTTCAAACAGGCCAGCAAAATCAATGTGAATGCGCTGCCATGGGGCTGCAGGCCAGGGCCATGGGTGCAGAGGTGTAAGACTTGGTGTTCTCTGAATGCGTTGACAGGACACACACATTTTGCATTTTTCTTCAATCTGGGCATCAAGACCAGGCCACCACACATAGCTTCGTGCCATGGCCTTCATCTTGACTACTCCAAGGTGCCCCAAGTGTAATTCTTCCAGCACCTGTGTACGCAATTTAGGTGGAACGATCACCCTGTTTCCCCACATTACACAGCCTTGCAGTAAGTTCAGTTCATTTTTCCATACCAGATATGGTGAGAGACTACTGTCTGAAAACGGCCAGTAGATACCATCTCCATGACCTGAGACAGTGTAGTGTCCGATCTGGTTTCTCGCCTCACATCAGCGCAACAAATGGGCATACATTCCAGGTGCTTAATGAGGAAAGTGTCAATTGTCCCATGTTTGTCTTTATGCAGTATGGGAAGTGGCAGACGGGACAAACCATCAGCATTGCCATGATCAGCAGCAGGCCGATACTTGATGGTGTAGTTATGTGCTGCTAGTATGAGTGACCACCGTTGTAGCCTTGCTGCCGCCATTGAAGGGGTTGCTTTGCTGGGGTTCAGAATGGTTGTTAGCGGGTGGTGATCAGTTAACAGGGTAAAGTGGCGACCATATAAATATGAGTGAAAACGCCTAACTCCAAAAATTATACCCAGTGCTTCTCGTTCTATTTGAGCATAGCAAACGCTATAGGCCTCTCTTCGCCACTCGGAAATATATGGGAAATGACAGCTCCCACCCCGTAGGGCGAAGCTTCGCAGGCCAGTATGACTGGAAGTGCTGGATCGTAGTGTGTTAGAACACTTTTGCTTGCGAGTTGTTCTTTTGCTTTGCAGAATGCCCTGTTGCACTCTGTAGACCACTCCCATTTAATCTCTTTCCGCAACAATGCATTCAATGGGTGTAGTAAAGTCGATAGATTTGGGACAAAACGTGCATAATAGTTGATAAGGCCCAAAAAGGAGCGTAGCTGACTTGTGTTGGTGGGCTCCGGTGCATCCAGTATGGCACGGATTTTGTCAGGTGACTTATGAAGTCCTTTTGAATCAATTACGTGCCCTAAATACTCCAGTGAACTGCAGAAAAACTCGCACTTCTCTCTTTTAACTCTCAACCCAAACTGTTCCAACCGACTGAGTACAGCCTTTAAATTTTTCAGATGATGAACATCGTCCTTGCCTGTCACAAGGATATCATCTAGAAAACAGTGGACGTTAGGGAGTCCTTGCAACACTTGATCCATAATCTTCTGAAAGATTGAGGGCGCAGAGGTTATCCCAAAAGGTAGGTGATTGTAACAAAACATGCCTTTGTGTGTAGTGAGGGTGAGATATTTCTGTGAATCTTCACAGACAGGTGTAGATATGCCTGTGACAGATCCAGTTTGCTGAAACGATCTCCTCCGGAAAGAGACGCAAACAGATCTTCAATGTGGGGTAATGGATAATGTTCAATGCATAGAGCCGGATTAATGGTAACTTTAAAATCCCCACAGATTCTCACACCACCATTTTTCTTGATGACAGGCACAATTGGGGTTGCCCATTCACTGAACTGGACTGGTGAGATCACTCCCTGCTGGAGTAATCGAGCTATTTCAGCTTCCACTTTTGGTCTCAATGCATATGGGACTATGCGTGTCTGACAGAATTTAGGTTTTTGGCCTGGTTTTAATGTTAGGGACGTTTCAAACCCCTTTAGTGTTCCTAGGGTTTCACTGAAAACTTGGGCATGACCATTCAGAACATCTTCAAGTGTCTCACGGGCCTTGTACCCTGTTTTCATTGTCTTTATTTCATGCCAGTCCAATTTAATGCTCCTTAGCCACTCGCGGCCAAAAAGTGGAGGTGATTTCCCATTCACGACGTATAATGGAAGTCTGACTTTCTGTTTATTTAACTTTACCCATACCTTGATCATGCCCTCAGGTACAAGCATTTCTCCTGTGTAAGTTTTTAACACAACATTAGTCGGCCGTAAACGTACATGGGCAAATTTGGCTTTGTACATCTTCATTGAAATCAAAGATACAGCTGCACCAGTGTCAAGCTCCATTTCAATGTGATGATCCTCAATCTTGGGTCTAATCATCATCAAAGACGACGTTGCATTTTCCTTATTTACCGCCATCACTGACTCAGTGTCATTTACCACGGCTGACACCATATGCAAGGTCAAATCAGAATCAGAATCTGAAGCAGAATCATCTTTACTGTCATTATCATTTGCTAATTTGTGAATTTTTCCTCTTTTAGCTTTTTCAAACTGTTTCCATGGTTTCTTCTTAGGTTCATATCTTTCTTTGGTATGGTTTTGTTCACCCTTTTTATTGCTACACAATCGGGCGATGTGGCCTCTCTTTTTGCAGCTGTGGCACTGCTGTTCTCTGTAATAACAGTCTTTTTCATTATGATTGGTCTTGCCACAACGAAAGCATTTGTCTCCCCTTTGTGATGAAGAGACGGACACTGCGTGCACTCTCAGGGAAGTTTTCAAGTGCTGGGATTCTCTAGCTACAGTTTCCATTGACATTGCAATGTCCACAGCACGCTGAAAAGTTAATTTGTCTTCCGTTAACAATTTCCTCTGTATACTTTCATTGTTTAAGCCACACACAAATCTATCACGCAAAGCGTCTTGCAAATGAGCATCAAATTCACAATGTTCGGACAGCTTCTTCAAAATTCCCACATACTGTGCCACACTCTCACCTTCCTCCTGATTTCTCTTGTGGAAACGGAATCTCTCCGCAATCATTATGGGCTTTGGAGAGAAATGGTCGTTTAAAATCTTCACGAGGTCTGCGTACGGTTTACTACCTGGTTTATCTGGAGCAAGTAAGCTGCGCAATAAACCGTATGTCGTTGCCCCAATCACACTCAAAAACACGGCAACTTCCGTCGGGACATCATTTGCGTCAGTAAAATGTTCAAACCTTTCAACGTATGTCGACCATTGCTCCATGGACTCGTCAAAGGCATCAATATGACCGATGAGCGCCGTCATTCTCATAAAGTCCGCTCCGGTGGGTTACTTAACTCGTCGCCAATTTGTAATGTTCTCACAGTTGAACTGTTATATATAAATTGCCTACTTATAGCATCAATATGCTGCGCAATTTATATAGATAAAACCGGACACGTGGTTTTCACATGAACAGATCCTTTTATTCCACTCTTGATCAACACATCATTGGTCTGCATTACAGCATTCCCTACTGGTGAAGTGTAGGGTTAACACTAATAACATCAATACATCACAGTTATATAATAAACTGTCCCTCAAATCACACTGTGCGCATTTTATTAGATTTAGGTTCTTTTTTTAATTTATGTTAATTTGATGATAAAAATGTAAACATGAGATGTTGGCAGTTTTCACCACAAGGCGGCAGTAGGTACAGCTGTACATTTACAGCACTCAGTTGAACAAAGAGGAGAAAGTTTGAACTGGATAAACAAACGCATAATAATATAATTATATAAGTAATAATATATATAAATAATGTACTATTAATATACTATATTATATAATACTATACTATATAATGAAGTGCACTAAATGCAGCTTTACGTCCTGTGGAAAAGGCTGTCTAAAAGAAACGGTCGCGCTGGCCCTTTAAGAGGCGGCGCTAAAACCGCCAGGGGGCAGCATTCAGACTGAGACATGCCGAGAGAGAAACAAGCTGCGCTCGTGTTTAAAGTTTAAAGTAAGTAACACTGAGAGATTTAAAGCTCGTTCACTTATCAGGATATAACCATGTTACTTAAATCGATATCACGCTTGCTCATGATTTTAGTGTTTTTAAAACGTTTCCATGTGGCACGGTGGTTTAGTGGTTAGCACGTTCGCCTCTCAGCGCTAGGGATTCCCGGTTCGAATCCCCATCTGGGTGGAGTTTCCATGTTCTCCCCGTGTCTGCGTGGGTTTCCTCCGGGATCTCCGGTTTCCTCCCACAGTCCAAAAAACATGGATCAAGTCAATTGAATTCTCAAAATTGCCCCATGTAGAGTGTGTCTGTGTGTGTGAGTGTGTGCCCAGCGATAGATTGGCGCCCTGTCCTGGCTGTATCTGCCCAGTGCCTGAGACGTTCTCCCCTGGATGGGCATGGGGAACCGCGACCCTAATAGAGGATAAAGCGGGAGATAATGAATGAATGAATATTATAAAAGGCATACACGGTAAAAAGGCGGTAAGTTTCTTAGCGCGCTGAGGACCGTCACTGTGTGAACCACTGCGAGGCTAAAAAGCATGCGAATAAAATCTGAATTATTAAACGTCGGTAAAGTTAGTTTGATATTCGACAGACATTCGCGTTTCACCGCTGCTCTCGCTTCCTTAAGAATTTACATTTTTTCCCTACTAAATTAATTTCTAATAAATCATGACTAAATAGAGAACAAACTACAATCATTATATTTAATCAAAATTCATTCATTCATTATCTCCAGCTTTATCCTCTATTAGGGTCCGGTGGGGTTCCCCATGCCCACCCAGGGGAGAACGTCTCAGGTGCTGGGCAGATACACCGATCCATGGCAAAGGGCGCCAATCCATCGCTGGGCACACACTCACTCACACACACACACTTTATATGGGGTAATTTTTTTTTTTGAGGATTCAATTGACTTAATCCATGTTTTTGGACTGTGGGAGGAAACCGGAGAACCCGGAGGAAACCCACGCAGACACAGGGAAAACATGGAAACTCCACCCAGATTGGGATTTGAACCGGGAATCCCTAGTGCTGAGAGGCAAACGTGCTAACCACTAAACCACCGTGCCGCCAAAATTCACTCTTCAAAATTCACTCATTCAAAATTGTTTAGGAAGGAGATCAAATGCATCTGAAACCGCAGCGGGAGACGGCTATGACGGCAAGAGACCGTCTAAAAAGAGTCCCCATAGTACATAAATGTAAAACATTTAGCGCACTATGGATCATAATTGCTAAAAATAATTTAAACATACTTATGAACAGATATATTACCACACGTGACAAGTTTATAGGTATTAATGGATAATAACAATTAATTAAAAAAATCTTAACATGCATATATTGGTTTCATAAGCAGTAAATTGCAACTGTATAAAATCAATATGCCAAAGAAATATGAAATCAGTTACTTTACACTATACAATCCTTAATTTTAGAAAGTCTCATTCGAATTATTGTTTTTAATGTTATAATCTGTTACTGTATAACAGCAGAATCTCACTAGGATTATTGTTTTTAGTGTTATAATCTGTTATTATATTACACCAGAATAATGGGAAACACTTGTAGTTCATAAAGACACAGCTAGGGAACATACTACAGCCTTCAGTTTGAGAAAATATTCTTTGGTTGATTTTTGGTTCATTTTTTTAAGTTACAAATTCATACTGCGAAACAGCAAAATAGTACAATAATATAAAAACACTTGTCGTTCATAGAGACAAAGCTAGGGAATATACTATAATCTTCATTTTGGGAATATATCCATCTGCTGATTTTTGGTTAATTTTTAAAGTTACAAATTCCTCCTGTGAACCAGCAAAATAGTATAATATAAAAACACTTGTAGTTCATAAAGACACAGCTAGGGAACATACTACAAACTTCAGTTTGGGAAAATACTCTTTGGTTCATTTTTGGTTCATTTTTTTAAGTTACAAATTCCTCCTGTGAAACAGCAAAATAGTATAATAATATAAAAACACTTGTAGTTCATAAAGACACAACTAGGGAACATAATACAATGTTTATTTTGGGAATATATTTGTGTGTTGATTTTTGGTTCATTTTTTAATGTTACAAATTCCTCTTGTAGTTCATAAAGACACAGCTAGGGAACATACTACAAACTTCAGTTTGGGAAAATATTCTTTGGTTGATTTTTGGTTCATTTTTTAAAGTGACAAATTCCTCCTGTGAACCAGCAATATAGTGCAATAATATAAAAACACTTGTATTTCATAAAGACACAGCTAGGGAACATACTACAACCTTCAGTTTGGGAATATATTCGGCGGTTGATTTTTGGTTAAATTTTTAAAATTACAAATTTCAACTGCAGAACTGCAAAATGACATAATATAAAAGTACTTATAGTTCATAGAGACACAGCTAGGGAACATACTTCAATTCAACCTTAATTTTGGGAATATATCCATCTGCTGATTCATTCATTCATTATCTCCCGCTTTATCCTCTATTAGGGTTGCGGTGGGGTTCTGTTGATTAAACCTGTTCTATTATGGCCTTTTTCTTATTAAAGCTGTAATAAAACATGATTTCGGAAGCACAATTTACAAACCTTTTGTGTTTTTTGGCTATAAGTATTTGCACTTACATATATATATATATATATATATATATATATATATATATATATATATATATATATATATATATATATAAAATTTAATATTGACCCAACTATGACACCTTTTGCAGTTTTACTACAATATTTGATGTACAATCAGTTAGGGCTGCAACAACGAATCGATAAAATTGATAAAAATCGATTATCCAAAGTATCGATAATGAATTTCCATTATCGATTTGTTGGGTTGCACTATTTCCGCGTTACTCGCGATGTCGTGACCGCTTGCGTCACCTGCAGCGCTTCAATAACGCTGGAAACAAATAGCGGGTTGAACAGAACGAGGCGGAGTCTGCAAAATAAGTGGATAAATCATACAAATGAGACACAGCCAACGCTGAAAAAAGCTCCGGTTTAAATCCAAACTGCGGGAGCTTCACCTGATGATTCCACCTCACAGAGGAACTGATTCTCAAGCTCTGCGAACATGAACTGTGCTGCACGGAGATGATACATGATGATACATGATAATGGAGTACGTCCGTTATACGAATATGTCCGCAGTTCCCGGGACATGTCCGTATTTCACGTCCTTTCCCAGGTTTTTTTAAAGTGAGGAAATTGTCCTGGTTTTTAAATGACCTTCATTGGATCATTAAATGTCCCGGCACTGGGACACTGCGCACTGAGTCTGAGCTGCGTGTGAGTCCGCGAGCAACTCGCAAGTTTAAAGCGCGAGTCTGTTTACAAAAGCGCTTTCAAACCGGGTCGACTTTTCACACAAGAGGTTTTTTTTTTGTTCGTTGGCTAATTTGTTAATTTATTTTTTTCAATAGCTGGTTGTTAATTAGTTCATTTTTTTTCCAATAGGCTACAGAACAGACAGTATTTGGAATTAAGTGTACTATAATAGTATGTTTAAACACATAAACATACTATATATAATACTATACTATAGAATAATTTTACTGAACCCCCCCCCCAAAAAAAACAGCTTAATAAGTGTTTAAATATGCTTTTATAAATACTGTACATACAACTTGTACACAAAGGTGCTAATTAATGATCAAGCTACACATTATTTGATCAAATATGAGTGAAGACACTGCACACTATGGGAGTGAGGTTGAATTAGTTGCATTTAAAGGAGAATTAAGTAACATATTAGAGTGACTCAAATTTGTGTAATTTAGTATTTTTTTCACACTGTGCTACATATTGTCAGTGTGTATGTGAGATTTGTGTTTAATTGCTCTTTGGGCTACTTGGATGCCTTAAACTCATACTGTAAATAAAACCAGACATTTATTGACCTGCTTAATAATTGTACAGTGTAGTTGGTTTTCTTCATAACCACTGACATGTAATGTTCTCAATTGTAAGTCGCTTTGGATAAAAGCGTGTTTTAAATGATTAAATGTAAATGCAAAGACATGGAAATTTTTTTTTAATATTTATCCGATTAATCGATTAATCGAAAAAAATAATCGGCCGATTAATCGATTATCAAAATAATCGTTAGTTGCAGCCCTACAATCAGTAGTGCTTAGTCCTACATTACACGAATATATTTGTGGAATAATTGAACACAAATAAGGTAAAGATCAAATTAAAACAACAAATAAGTAAATATAAAAATAATAACAGATTTATTTAATTTACACTAATTACAAAACATATATTTATCTCAAATATAATTCATACGTTAATTTTCTTCTGCTTTATCCTCTACTAGGGTCATGGGGTGGTGGTGGGGGGTTTCCCATGCCCATTCCGGGGGGAACGTTTCGGGTGCTGGGCAGATACCCCCAGGACAGGACGCCAATCTATTACTGGCACACACAAACACACTCTATATCGGGAAATTTGGAGAATTCAATTGACCTTGATCATTGTTTTTGGACTGTGGGAGGAAACCGGAGAACCCGGAGGAAACCCACGCGGACACAGGGAGAACATGTAAATTCCAGCCAGATTGGGATTGAAACCGAGAATCCCTAGCATAGATCACTAAACCACCGTGCCGCCCTCGAATATAAAAAATATATATAATTTTATTCTATTCATAGAATATGCTGACATGTTTAGACACTAATTAAATCATATATACACAGACAGGTCATTTTAT
Source organism: Corydoras sp. C115 (assembly GCA_019802505.1). NCBI lineage: Eukaryota > Metazoa > Chordata > Actinopteri > Siluriformes > Callichthyidae > Corydoras > Corydoras sp. C115. The sequence continues at coordinate 17,084 of JAFMOC010001450.1, read as the reverse complement.
TAGTACATCTTATTGTTTCTCCACCTACCAAATAGATTGACTATGTAGCTCTAAAGTTACATTCTGTAGTCAATCTGTTTGTCTACATAATCTGTTAATCTGCTTTATTATGTTCTATGTTGATTATATTTACATTTAGGACGGCGATAGGACTCGCCGTCCTAAGGAAAAGATATCAGGATAGAGAATGATTTTACTGCTGTGAAAGTGACATGGTGGTGGTGGTTTAGTGTGTTTTGTGTTGGTACGAGTGGATCAGCAGTGCTGCTGGACAGAGAACAGTACACCAATCAGAACATACAGGTGTCTCAACCACTCGTACTATCATCCACCACCCTAATAATCCCAGCTATGTAGGGGTCCTGATCATCAGAGAACAGAGTTAAGGGGATGAACAGATTAAGCAGAGAAACAGAATTTAATTTTATAGCTACAAAGTCAATCTATTTGGTAGGTGGAGAAACAATAAGTTGTACTAATAAAATGACCTGTGAGTGTATATATGATTCAATTAGTTCAATTTGGGTTCAAATCCCAGGTCCACTGAAGTTATAAAAGTGGGTCCTTGAGCAAGGCCCTTAACCCTCATTGCTCCAGGGATGTTGTGATTAACCCTGTGCTCACCTTGTAAGTCGCTTTGGATAAAAGCGTCTGCTAAATGACCAAATGTAATGGTAATGTCTAAACATGTCAGCATATTCTATGAATAAAAAAAAAACTATTTTTTATATTCGAGGGCGGCACGGTGGCTTAGTGATCTATGCTAGGGATTCAATCCCAATCTGGGTGGAATTTACATGTTCTCCTTGTGTCCGCGTGGGTTTCCTCTGGGTTCTCTGGTTTCCTCCCACAGTCCAAAAACAATTATCAAGGTCAAATGAATTCTCCAAATTGCCATATAGAGTGTGTCTGTGTGTGTGTGTGTACCAGTGATGGATTGGCGTCCTGTCCTGGGTGTATCTGCCTGTCCTGGGTGTATCTGGGTGTGAATGTATGAATTATATTTGAGATAAATATATGTTTTGTAATTAGTGTAAATTAAATAAATCTTTATTATTTTTATATTTACTTCTTTGTTTTTTAATTTGATCTTTACCAGGATGTTGCATTCATTAAATAGTTTTTCAAATCTGACACAATTTCTGTCTGTCTTATTTGCGTTCAATTATTCATACACAAATATATTCGTGTAATGTAGGACTAAGCACTACTTAGTACATCAAATATTGCAAAATGAACTGCAAAAGGTGTCATAGTTGGGTCAACATTAAATTATAAGTGCAAATACTTATAGCACAAAAGGTTTGTAAATTGTGATTCCGAAATCATGTTTTATTACAGCTTTAATAAGAAAAAGGCCATAATAGATATTTTTTTATAATAAAATATTTTTTATGTATCCAATGGAACTATTTCTCAGCTGTGCCTCTGTGAACAACAAGCGATTTTATGTTATTATGCCATTTCACTGTTTCACATGATGAATTTGTAACTTTAAAATCAGCAGATGGATATATTCCCAAACTGAAGGTTGTAGTATGTTCCCTAGCTGTTCCTCTGTGAACTTCAAGTGCTTTTTTATTATGTCATTTTGCTGTTTCACAGGAGGAATCTGTAACTTTAAAAAATGAACCAAAAATCAACCAAAGAATATTTTCCTAAAATGTTTGCAGTATATTTTTCATGTGCCTTTCTGTAAACTACAAGTGAGTTTATATTTGATTGCAATGTTAATATTTTACAGTTGAAGTTCATTTTGTATAACATGGAATTTTAAAATCATCATTCAACACTAAAGATTTTTTCATGTCTAGTTATAATTTTCACTTTATAGTATTCTTTTTTTTTGGGGGGGGGGATTTAAGTGTTTTTAAATATCACCAACATGATCCTTATATCAGTAATGTTTTTCGGTTTACCACCTTTTCTTGTATTAAGGTGAATTGATATGTAATTGTGGTTTTAAGTTGAGATGTTAATTCTTGAGGTTAAACAAGCAAAGGATCATTCTGAAGATTAAGAGTTTACAATGTGGAACTTGCTCATTGTATATTTGTTGATGTGATTGTTACAGTTCTTATGGTTGGGTGTAAGGTTAGGTACAAGGTTAAGGTACAAACTCAAGAATGAACCTAATCAGTGTTGGAAAGCATATTTGTGCTGTCGACTTTAAATCGGAGGGAGCTACAAAGTGAGTTTAATAAAAAAAAAGTTAAAGAAGTGATTTATGTTAAAACGTTTGAAGGCTGTGAGCTGAATCGCTGACTTTTGTGTGAATCGACTCAGTGAGTCATAAAATCTAGAAGGTTTTTATAACAGTTTGTTCTACACAGTTCACATCATTGGCTCTTTTTGGGGATCATGATTAGAACATTGAGGGTGGCTTCGTGGTTGGCATGTTCTCCTCTCAGCACTAGGGATTCCTGGTTCGAATCCCCATCTGGGTGGAGTTTCCATGTCCTCCCCGTGTCTGCGTGGGTTTCCTCCGGGTTCTCCGGTTTCTTCCCACAGTCGAAAAAACATGGATTCAAGGTCAATTGAGTTCTCCAAATTACCCCATATAGAGTGTGTTTGTGTGAGTATGTGTCCAGTGATAGATTGTCCCCCTGTCCTTGGTGTATCTGCCCAGTGCCCGAAACGTTCTCCTCTGGATGGGCAAGGGGAACCCCCCCCCCCCCCCCCCGCGCGTCCCTAAAATTTGGAGAACTCAATTGACCTTGATCCATGTTTTTGGACTGTGGGAGGAAACCGGAGAACCCGGAGGAAACCCAAGCAGACAACATGGAAACTATGCTTAGATTGGGATTCGAACCAGGAAACATGCTAAGCACTAAGCCACCGTGACACCCTTCGTAATATTCCATCCATTCATTATCTTCCGCTTTATCCTACATTAGGGTCGCGGGGGGTTCCCCATGCCCATCCAGGGGAGAACGTTTCGGGCGCTGGACAGATACACCCAGGACAGGGGGGCAATCTATCACTGGGCACACCATGTTTTTGGACTGTGGGAGGAAACCGGAGAACCCGGAGGAAACCCACACGGACACGGGGAGGACATGGAAACTCCACCCAGATGGGGATTCGAACCGGGAATCCCTTGTGCGAACGTGTCAATCACTAAGCCACCGTGCCGCTGGTAGTAGTAGTAATAGTAATATATAATACAATCAGAAGGAAAATTATCAAGTTTGGCAACTTTTTGCACATTTTGGAGGAATTCCGATAAATAAGACTGTAGAAATATTATTTTTAGATATGTTTACTGTCACAATTAAAACCCTAAAGGAGCTCGAAACTTGTCTATTTCTGTGGTTAAGTGATATCTGTTGAGTTAAAGTATAAGTTCCAAGTTAAACTAATTCTATTTTTCAGAGATGGACTGAAATGACAAGATCAGAGTGCTGATTGATCATTTGTGTGCTTTTTTGGGGCAGTATCAGCTGTGACTGCGCTGAACTTGTGGAAATTGTCTGCAGATCGTCGGCTCATCTTTGCACTTATACTTGGTCATTTAGTGAACACTTTCATCTAAAGTGACTTAAAGGAACCAACCATCAGGTCAGTACACTTGTAAGACCCCTGTTGCAATGATTCTTAGGGGACTTGCACAACGTCCCTATAGTTTAACTTGGGATTTAAATTCCCTGACCTTCAGATTGAAGCCAACACCATAAGCACTAAACTACCACTTTTTTTTCTCCCCATGCTGCTTTTTAAAATAAATCAAATCATGATTCCAATCCTCTGTGAACTGCACATTATTTTCAAACCTTATTTTTAAATCTGTATTTATTGTATTTATGTGCTACGGCCAAATTAACTTATGAAATTAACTTAATATTAACACTTAGTGTAGCGTCAGTTTGAAAGCAAAAAGACAAATATAAAAATTATATTTCAAATAATTGTGATTAAAGGTTAATACGCATAAGCATAAAACATGCACATACATTTTTTGTTTTATTTCCATGATTTGTTATTGATGTTGTTGTAAAATAATTTAAATCGATTCAGGTCAAATAGAAGAAAAAAAAGTTACTTTAAAGGTATTGTTAGGATCTTTAGATTTTGAAAAAGGCAGAAAGAACGAGCCTATGCAAAGATGGTCGCCTCAACTGATATATTGAGGGTCAAAGGAATACTTGATGGACACCTTGGGTAACTCACGCTCATCCTCAGCGTTCCGATGCTGTCTGCCTCCAGGTCTGAGTGAAAGTGCCTCTCCCTTGTGTTTACCTGGGTGTATATGCGTTAAGTCTAGTTCCCGCCCCTTAACTGCTTTAAGCCAATCATAAATTACCGCCCTAGGTTTTAAATCAGCCAATCCCAGCCCAGTATTTTCCTAGTGGCGGGAAACTCTGAAGTCTTAGTCTTTCGGCCATATTGAGACTCTCATTATGTATAATAAGAAATTTAAAGTTTCTGACAATTCCCCCCTATGGGAGCACCTACATGCTCCCATAAATAAATTTTAAATTAAAAATTCTACGGCCATAAATCTTAAGCCAAATTTTACACGTCACCATTTCTAAAATTTTGCATGTACTCACAACTCAATTAACCCAAATCTAAACGCAACTAACTTCCAATACGACTTTTACAAGTCCACATAACTGAATGCTGAGGAGGCAGAGCGCCAATTAAACTACCCCCCTCTAACTAAAACCCCTCCTGAAGGTGCCCAACATATTACATGGCCATATAGGCTGAAAACACAATTCTAAAAGTAAACATCTATTAATTATACTAATAGAGACCGCGCCTAACGAGACACCCTACGTCCCTACACTCACAAACCCAAAATAACACCCCCCTTGCACCACTGTTGCAGAAACTTTAATACCACCCCCTTGCAACACTGTTACAGAAACTTTACCAGAATATTCTTCAAGGTTCTGTTCTCCTGGTCAATATCTGCTTTAGTCTTTTAGTTCTGTAGTCGTCGGTTCTTAAAGTTCCTTCTATCGTTGTCGTCCTCATCGTTGTCATCAATGGCAGCTCCCTTGTTGTCAGCGGCTCTCCGTCATCATCATCAGCAGCAGCATCCTCGTCGTCATCACTTTTCTAAAAGCAGAGTTAGCAATACCTCTATACCACCCTGAATAGGTCTGTTGACGCATCCAGAGAAGCATCCTCTTCTTGCTCCAGGGACTGGTCTCCATTGCCCCGAGGATCAGCATCCTTACCGCATATCCATCCTGATCTCCACTTACTCTGTTCCTGGAACTCCACTTCCTAGAGAATCTAGTTTCAACCCTACATCCAGCCGCATTTAATCTGAAACACACTGATCATCTAGAGAACAGGTTTAGGACATGGGATCAGGACTGAATTTCATGTCTGTTGGAAACGGGAACTCCAGCAGCTCAAGAATAATGTGCTCTGTTTTGAAGCCAAAATAAATCATTCAAACAAGCATGTTTAAGGCCAAAACAAGGAATGATAGTTAACCTCAAACAAAATACTTCTGAAATACAAATGGTTTAGTAAAAGCTAAATGTGGTAAGTTAATTAAACCAGTATGTTGATGTTTAAAAGATTATCACTGTGTAGAAATTAAAGCTGAGTGAAAGAGTGCACCAATAACCAACCTAGTTTACACTTAAGGAACAGTAAAACCACGAGACCTTAAAACTAAAACTAACAAAACCAAAATCAAACCATACAAACACTGTATAAAATAAAAATAAAATTCTTACTGCATGTGGCTACATGCTTAACATTTTTCCCATATATCTTCATTATGAATTATTTTACCTAAATAAGTTGGTCGGATGCCTTATAATATATACATTAAACAAACCCCAATAAATAAATAAAACACTGGAGGATAATGTGGACACATCTATCAGAACTGTCCAGCACTGCTTGGGTCACACGGCAACAGTCGCACTATGGATGATCACTTTTTGCACTCTTAATAAACTCCTCCAGGGACAGCTTACCATACAAATCTATAAAAAAATTCAACAATTACAACGGCTTTGTTCGACAGATAATTATGCATTATATATGTATACAATACTGTCTCTGTATATTTGGCACCTGTCCGCATAAAATATCTGTAATGAAAAGTGTGACATTTCAAAAGGAAAACAGCTGTTGAAATGAAAATGTAAACTGATATTAAATGATCTATTGGTAAAAAATAGTTAAAGCATAGGGAATGTTGATAATCACAAATATTTTATGGATCTTAATCCTGATGTATATAACAACCAATAATGTTCAGGGAGGAAGCATGACAATTCCTAATATAAAAATATAGATATTTCTAGCTGCTATGAAATTTAAAGCAAAAATGTGGACATGCCACCACAAAATTTAAATTTGATTAACAACCTCTTTTAACCATAAGCTGTTAGTAAGGCTAGAACTGGCTACTGTATCAATATAATGGGATAAAATAAATGAATAAATCTGAAATTCTAACCACAGTGGATTTTGGCTGTACACTGACCAATAAGGATGTGCCATTATCATATCGTTCACAACACAAATATTGTGAGTGATATTCCCGCTTGTTAGACCAATGACATCATGCAGTTATGCATGATATAGCTTCATTACCCGAGTCATTTAGGATGACAAGGCAGTATGTCAAAGCAGCAGTGTTTCAAAGAGAAGAAACTAGTGTGTGTGTGTGAGAGACACAGCATTTCTCAAAGTGTTTAGTGTGTCCCACTGATGAGTGCAGAGGATAAAACAGTAGTATGTTTATGCGTAAAACAAGTGTTGTCATATTGCCAAGACTATTGTATATATAGAATTACTCTAATATCATGTTTTTTCCAGTCCTGTGTTTAATAATAGTCTTTTTATTCATCTGAGACTCTCATCTCATTACCTTTATTCTCTACTAAAGTTGCATGGGGGTTCTTTCTGCCCATCACAGGGAGAAAGTTTCAGGTGCTGGGACGATACACCCAGGACAGAGCGCCAATCTATCGCTGGGCACACACTCACTCATACACGTACTCTACATGGGGCAGATTGAAAACCAACTAATTTTACTTCTATTTATTATCTAAGTAAGCATTTAGTCTATTATTTTTATGTCTTCATTATCTTTAGTGTTGTCACAAAGTGGTTGTAAGGATTGGTCTGGAGACGTGGATGCAGAACAAAACAGGTTTATTAATGAGCAAGGCAGAGGTAAGGTAGTGCAGGAGGAGGATTGGTCGAGGGAGGCGTTGCCAACTGGACCCAGGCCGGGGTGTGGAACCTGGACGGAGGACTGGGCAGAGCACAACACCGAGCAAAACCAATAACAAAATAAAACAAAGCACACAATAATACTAACGCTGTAGAAAGAGAACCCTACACTGGCTATGCGTGAGGAAAAGCTGAAACGACTATTGAGGGTGTCTAGGGTAGACAAAATAACAAAACCTAAGATAGGAAGGACAGGTGTGTCAAAGGGAGTGTTAGACAAAAACCTGAAGGAAGAAAGCGTGAAGAAAGTGCTCAGAGAGGTACGGTGAACTACACGGGACGACGAGCGGCTCAGAATCAGACTGAAACAAACAAGGGATGGGGAGACAGCGAAGGTGTTAATGCACAGGGAAGGAAACAACGTTCGTTCACCGAGAGAGAGAGTATTAGTAAATAGATGGAAACCGTTAGTATTTTGAGTGAACACTGAGACGCGGACGCCCTCAGGTGGTGACGCGCCAGCGGAGCGAGCTAGGGTGAGCGCGAACTCCGCCCCAACCGGCCGAAGCCGAACCACCTGAGCGGACGGACAGAGACAATGATCGCTCCCGGGACGCAGAAATCTAGGGACAGGGTGAACACTGAAAACAGAAAGAGGATTAAACAAGACACAGGGAGCGATCACAGAAACACACAGACGTTCACTCATTCAACAACAGAGACTAACCTAAACACAGAGGTGAGAGCGCGGATGCTAACAAAAAGCTAACACAAACAGACGCACACTCACCAAGACCAGATACACCACAGGACAAAACGCTGAGAGAACAGATTGAGAACAGTAGCCAAAAAATCGCTCAGTGTGTATGGAAACCAGGGACAATACTTCACGTTCGTCCCGTGTGAAGACAGAGCTTAAATAAGATAAACAACCCATCAAACAAATTAGCCTCACCTGGTGACGGAGCGAAAGCGGAACTAGAAGGCGGGGCTAAGGGAGCGAGTGGCAGAGCGTGACGGAGAGACAGACGCAGACACAGGATTTCTCACATAGCCCCCCCCCCGAAGAAGAGGTCGTCAAGGGGGCACCACCGGGGTCAACAGGAGACGACCTACCGGAACCAACTCGGGGAGGTTTGGGAAGGGAACAGGTGCTGCGGGTGGCTCTGCCCGGGACATGAGGGGGAACAGATGATGGGCCGGGCTCAGGACGTGGTCTGGAGCGGGGACGACCCCTGGGCCTACGGGGCTGAGGGATCGGGAGACCCATGAGCCCGGGAGCCTGCCTCTGCGAGCCGGTGTGCGAGGGGGTCTCCCTCTGGGACGAAGAGCAGGAAGGTCAGGGTGTGTCAGGTGGAATTGATCAAGTAACGTCTTGTCCAGTATGTCAGTTCGTCTAGTCCAAGAACGTTCTTCAGGACCGTACCCCTCCCAGTCGACCAAGTATTCCAGTCCTGAGTCAGTCCGGCGGGAGTCAAGGATTTGGTTGACAGTGTACGTGGGACGGTCGTGGGGCAGTTCTTGAGAGTTGCGCTGATGCGGTTCATTGTCAAGGGGACCGGGTTTGAAGGGCTTGAGGAGGGAGATATGGAAGGATGGGGAAATTCTCAGTCGGGGGGGTAGTCCTAAAGTCACTGTCACATCGTTCACTTTCTTGACAATGGGGTACGGTCCAATGTACTTGACACCCAGCTTCTTGCTGCCGGGTACCCGAAGGTCTCTGGTGGAAAGCCAGACTTGGTCTCCCACTTGGTAGGGAGGACCCTCACAGGTTGAGACATGTCCGCTCCCAGCGAAGGGGCGGACACGGCGGCGTGCTGATCTAGTTGGATAGCCAACTGGATGACCTGAGATAAGTTCAGGTTGAGGGAACGATAAACCAACTCCCTCTGCAGAGACGCAGACAGCCCCGCTTTGAATTGGGAGATCAGCGCCACCTCGTTCCATCCGCTGGCGGCCGCCAGGGTGCGGAAGTTCAGCGAGTAATCCGCGACAGATCTTCTCCCCTGGTGGAGCAGCCGCAGTTCGTCTCCGGCCGCCGCACCGTGACGGGATGGTTAAAGGTGCCCCGGAAGGACTCTAGGAAGGCAGTGAGGAAAACAATGTCAGCACCATTATTCTGCTAAATGGCCGTAGCCCATGCGGACGCCGGACCGGTGAGCCTGGAGATAAGCAGAGCGATGGCTTTCCGGTCCGTGGTGGGTGGACGGCTGGCGAGGAAGAGGGAGAACTTTAAGAGGAATTCCTCGCAGGCCTCTGGATCCCCGGAATAGCACGCCTATTGAGGGTGTCTAGGGTAGACAAAATAACAAAACCTAAGATAGGAAGGACAGGTGTGTCAAAGGGAGTGTTAGACAAAAACCTGAAGGAAGAAAGCGTGGAGAAAGTGCTCAGAGAGGTACAGTGAACTACACGGGACGACGAGCGGCTCAGAATCAGACTGAAACAAACAAGGGATGGGGAGACAGATAAGATAAATAAGATAAACACAGACGCAGACACAGCATTTCTCACAAGTATATTCTACATGACTTATTATGTAATCAGACCTATGGTCAGCACCAGTATTAGTGAATGTGAAACTCAACCCAATCAAATTATTTCCAACCAAATAACAATTAGTGGGACCCAGAGAAGCTATTTCTAAATAATTTCCATAACAATTCTGAATTTGCAAATTTTATGGTGAAATAATAAGCTTGACATAAGTCACTAAATTCAGCCACCTGTTAAATCAGACTGTAAACCTGTAGGTGAGGATGGACCGAAGGTAATCACAACACATTGTTCTGCAATTTTAAACCTCATTAAGGACCCCAGAAGACAATCAAGTACCAAATATTCTGCCATAAAAACTGCATCAAATACAATAATACTAGCAAACGTGCCAATAACTGAAATGTAATTATCATTTTTGTCACGAAATTTGTCACCAAGTGAGGTTATAGTTACAGTGCAAAACATGAAAAGACTTTTCATATTTTAAGGTTTTATATGCAGTCATCATAGTAATTGTGTTTAACTCACCCATAACCATGTTTAAATGCTAATTCAGTATTTGCATAGACAAGACAATGGTGTGCTACTGTCTTTTCCCATTGTTTGTGGCAAACTACGAATTTCCACTACATCACCTAACTGCCCTTCACATGCCTTCCCTACCTGCTATCTCCATCACATTTCTGTTGCTTCCAGCCATACGTCACCACACTTTCTAAAAGTTTCACCATGTCTAGATCAACTCATATCAGCTCTCTTAAGAGCTGGCAAGGATGTTAAACTATAAGTCTTGGGGTATATCCTTAAGAATATCACATACATACTCTTATGCTTAAAAATGGTATTTTCTGTCCTTCCTTTCAAACCTCTTCCACTATTTCAATGAATATTCACCTCCTTTTACCTTCTAATCTAGCTATTACCCCTACTTCACCCCAAACACTGCTGTGTACTATTCAACTTAACGCCCACACTTAACTCCCTTCAGTTAATGGTGGCAATTTAGTCATTATGCCCTCCTTATGGCTTCATGGCTGGTAAACCCTTTGCCCAATCTGTATACTAATTGCATGCTATTGACCATTTTTCCCCTACTGTCCAGTGTACATGTATTATTTAACCAAGTTGCTGTAATAAATTAACTAGTTATTTTCAACAGCTTTACCCCGTCCAACATGGAGTTTAAGTCCGCACTTGCAGTACCTTAATTGATCAAATTTATCAGTCAAGCTTCTACCTTCTCAGGCGGACTGAAAATCATATCAATTGTAACTTTCAACTGTGTCCTTCTGATAAACTCCTCTATCCCAAATATACTACTCAACTCTAGGTTCTAGCAACCAAATATATTGCCATGTGGGGTCGTAGTATGAGTATCAATCACATGGCTGTATATTAGAGCTGAGGATTCATATAATTATATACTTTAATGACCATTCTATACCACTTACCATAATATCTGATCCAGTGTACAAATGTCGTCACATTTGTCTGAATCAGCAGTAATATAGGCTTAATATATTATCTGGGATCCCAACATTAAAATACCTAAAAATAATAAAAACTAGCCCTCATTTCTGGTTACTTAGTTAATGCTGGCATGCACTTCCTCTGACACACATAGCACAAAGTATTAAGTGTGTGGAGGAGAGGTGTCACTCCAAACCCTATAAACCCAACGCTCAATGTAAAATTGTGTCCAGTGTGTTTTGATGACTAATCTGATTGCTGAACCACTCAAGCACCTGTGTGAGAAATTAAAACATGGCATGACTACATTTTGAAATTTAAATAAGCGCAATACAAAGGCTTTTAATATTTTATGAAAAACAGCAATTTTAATCACAAAGATGTGCTGCTACAAATAATCATTTAATCATTTTAGAAACTAGATGAATGAATTCTGGAACATAAGTCCTATTAAAACACATCTATTTTGCAGAGCTGTAGAGTAATTGGATATAAGTGACAATAAAACAGTCGCTATCTTAAAGGTGGTATTTTCTGATGTTTGATTATTGGTACAAGAGGTGAACTCAGAGCCATATGCAAAAACTTTTAGAAGGAAAGTTGATGGTAACCAGAAGTAAGATTTGGCCCAGGCACTGCTGCATTAACAAATCACTGTTAAACACCTGTACCATCACCAACATGTGTGTGTGGCAGACAGTAAAAAGAAGGTGGGGGATCCAGAATAATAATTATTAAATATGTGTGTATTGAAGCTACTGTAGATAAGGGTCACTGTGTCCTTTTACTGTAAGGACATTTCATGTGCATGAACAAGGACAAAAACCAAGTCTCCACCTAGTGCTCATGTTGCTACCTGCAAAATCCATGTCTCCAGAATCAAATCAACTAAAGCCTGAGGGTGTGTAACATGTCAATCACTGCTTATGTCAATGAAGTACATGTGACCTGAAGCCCCATCACATGCATGGTCTTAGTAAAGCTGAATCGGGTTGCTTGAGTGTACACTGCAGCTTTAATGTGACCTGTAAAATCTAGAGTAATTATTAAACCTGTTTGTTTTACAAATGATCTATACATGGGACTGATATTGTGCATAGCTAAAGAGCGGCTAGTGGGGTGAAATCCAGGGATAAGTTATGGGTCATTTATATAAAAAAAAACAAATTTTATTATTAGCTGTGAATTCACTAAAACTAACAGCACTTAAATTTATAATAATTCACTTAACACTTGTACAAGTCTCACAATTTTGTTTTAGTTGTACAGGTACAGAAGTTTGAACTGCAAACGCAGCAGATTAAAGAACTCTTTTGTTTTTAGATTTATATTTTCATTATTATTTTATTATTATATTTACTTTTTCTTACTTATACAGGGTGGACAGCAAAGTAAGAATTACATTGCGCCAAGAAAAACATTTCTGTATGTGCATATGACAATGAGCTTTGAGTTTTTGTAATTAAAACATCATGACCTAAGATATTAGTTGGACAATTTGGAGAATATAGAAAGGAATGGATTAATTGCAGAGTTCCAATTTTCAGAACCAGTGGAGTAGTATAATGATGACTATGAATAGATTCCGAGCAACCCATGGTAGTGAGTATATTTGTACTAAATGTTCCCTATTTGTACTAAGTAGACTACTGTGTTCCCTGAAGCAGTGGCCCAGTGTTAATTAGAAAATCAAATTGTTCACCACCTGTACCACAGGTAACAATTGGTGCTGGGATAATTTCTCGACCTGTGGAGGACACATGACTAATTTGGAAGGTGAGCTGGAGGTATTTCATTAAAACCTTATTGGTTGGGCACAGGCTGTCTACTGGGATATGGCCCAGTGGTCTATTGCGCCATCTACTGGTGTACCCTGTAATGACACCCAACAACTGTTAAGGTGGGTGAAGGGCTGCAAGCATTGCATTGACCATATGCTGTGTGGGAGGAGCTATACGTGAGGTTGTGGCGGCCATTTTAAATCCTTTGTTTCAACTCAACTCTACCATGCTGCTAAAATATTAGACTTTGGCTAGGTGTGCGCTAGTTGTCCTGAAGTAAGTCAGTCATTTTAATTAAGTTAAGTTAGGTTGTATAACACACAAGCAGAACACATATTACTTACCAGCTAAATTACTTACCACAAAATGAACTCTCCCCCCCATTTCTCAAATAAATCATCAAGCACAAAACAGAACTTTACCATTTGAGCTGATTTCAATCCCCAGCGTGCACACACGTGTTGCTGCTCCACACAAGACAAGACAAACACAAGGCAAACACACATACAAGATTCCCTGATATTTGGAAATTTACCCCGCTAATCGGGCACGACGGGACCCCAGGCCTCTCTCGATCGTTCTGATCAATAACCAGTTATTTCTCCAACCATTGGATACGAAATGTTTCGCCTACCCCGTTGGATAATAATCCGATTCCTTATTTCATAATTACTGGTCTGAAACCCCGTTTCACGAACCCAGTTAATCCTAAAAAAGCGCCTAGAACCTTCTATCTAGGTTCTATCCATAAAACGCTTATTAACCCAAATGTGGGGCATGGGCCCTTTCACCAACTTTGCCACACTTTCCTCTTAAATATAACTCAAACTACGTTTTACACTCGAGCGTAAACTTCGGTGCCGATATCAGGAATGGTACCAAATAAATCTACCTTCCAGTGTCCATGAAGAATTCTGATTACTGTAACAATTTATAACACTTACAGACTCCGGCATTCACACACACTCATTAAAAACTAAATATCAGTGCAGCTAAACTATGCAGTAAATCTGCTTACCGTCGGCCCGCCTATAATGAGTATACATGAAATCAGGAGTCCAGGTCTAGTACCGAAATTATTATTATTCTGCCTATTTTCAAAACCATCCTCTATCTACCATTTGTTAGGAACTTTTGATTTTGAAAAAGGCAGAAAGAACGAGCTGATGCAAAGATGGTCGCCTTAACTGATTTATTAAGGACAAAGGAAAACTTCATGGACACCTTCAGTTACTCACGCTGGCCAGCGGTCTGCTCTCCTCAGCGTTCCGATGCTGTCTGCCTCCGGGTCTGAGTGAAAGTGCGCCTCCCACAGGGTTTACCTGGGTATATATCCGTTACGTCTAGTTCCCGCCCCTTAATAGCTTTAAACCAATCACAAATTACCGCCCTAGGTTTTAAGTCAGCCAATCCCAGCCCAGTATTTTCCTAGTGGTGGGAAACTCAGAAGTCTTTGTCTGTCGGCCATATTGAGACTCTCATTATTTATAATACGAAGTTTAAAATTTCTGACACCGCGGACTTTACTGACAAGTTTTGCAAGCAGTTACAATTAAAGTAGAGAAGTATGAGATATCTTTTGCGAGATTTTTTTTTCTCTTCCTTTTTTCATATATAAAACATTTATATGTGTGCAGTAGTGCTGTGGGTTACGCGTTCCAATTAATGATGTGTAAATAACTTTTATTTAACTATTCGTTTTCTCTCATATAGCATTTCAGGATTAAGAAATTGCTATGGAGTGGTTTGTGATAGGGTTGTTGGGAAGATTTGCTTTACACATCTCATTTGGAGAGATGGTTGTTAAGGGGGGGGGGGGTAATTTTAAGTTTTACTTTCCAGATTTTTTTGTATTTCTAGTGTTTTACATTTACATTACATTTACATTTAGTCATTTAGCAGACGCTTTTATCCAAAGCGACTTACAAATGAGAACACCACAAGTCAGAAGCCATGGAGAAAACCAACTATACTGTAAGTTCATCAAACCTGATTGTTATTCGAAGCTGCGCCCCCCGAAGTTTTTATTTTTATTCGAAGTTTTTATTTTTTTTATAACAGGTATTTGTTAAATAGATCTGTCTTAAGTAGTTTCTTAAAACTGTTTGGAGATTCTGCCTTACGGACAGAGTTGGGAAGATCGTTCCACCATTTTGCAGTGGTGAACGTCCTCGGTGAGGTGGAATTGCCAGGCGGCAATCATCACTGGAGCGAAGTGAATGAGTCGGAGTGTATTTTGAAAAGATAGAGTGAAGATAAGAGGGGGAAGATCCAGAAATGGTCCTGTATGCCAGAGTCAGCGACTTGTACTGAATGCGAGCAGCTACAGGAAGCCAATGGAGGGAAGTGAGTAATGGAGTGACATGAGTTCGCTTGGGCTGGTTAAACACGAGTCGGGCTGCAGAGTTTTGAATTAGTTGAAGAGGTCTGATGGTGGAAGTTTTACCGGCAAGTAGTGCATTACAATAATCGAGAAGGGATAAGACTAGGGCTTGAACAAGCAGTTGGGTTTTGGTTGATCTACCTTATGTTATAAAGAAGGAATCTACAAGAACGGGCGGTTTTGATAACATGATCAGAGAGTTTAAGGTGGGAGTCTATTGTGAACCCAAGGTTCCGGACCGAATCAGTTGGGGAGATTGTGGAGCCATCAATTTGGAAGGTCAGGTTGTGATGGATTTGCCTTTGTTTTTGTTTTTCTGTTAGACTGGTCATTCAAACTCAATTACTAATGCCTTGGAAGCTTCACAACATTTTTCTATTTATCATATCCCTTACTTTTTTTTATCAGAATACACTCCATAACACATTCTCATCACAGGGGGGTATTAGATTTATAAGCTGGAACTGTAAAGGCCTTAATTCTCCAAAGAAGTGCACTAAAGTGTTCCAGCACTTATCACATCTAGGTGCTCAGGTGGTCTTTCTTCAGGAGACGCATTTGGAAAGTTCGGAAAAAGATGGGTTGGTCAGTCTTATTGTTCTTCTTTTTCTGGTAAGGCAAGGGAAGTGGCAATTTTATTTCACAATTCAGTCCCGTTTGTTTGCTCAAATTTAATCTCAGATTCAAAAAGATTATACTTACTGGCAAAATATGAGACACCTGTACATTTAGTAAATGTTGATGCACCAAATTGGGACCATGATGATTTTTTCAGGCAGCTTGCCAATTTTTTTCAGTCAGTGATTTGTTCTGAATGCGAGCAGCTACAGGGAGCCAATGGAGAGAAATGAGTAGTTGGGCTGCAGAGTTCTGAATTAGTTGTAGAGGCCTGATTGTGGAAGCTGGGAGACCGGCAAGAAATGCATCACAATAATCAGTATAGGATGAGGGTTTGAACTAACAGCTGGGTAGCATGTTCAGTCAAGAAGGGTCTTATCTTCCTTATATTGTAAAGAAGGAATCTGCAGTAAGGGCAGTTTTGATAACATTATCAGAAAGTTTAAAGAGAAGTTCCAGTGGGTTCTGGATTTATTTTATGTTCAGGACCTTGTCCTCTGCTGTGATGTTCAAATGATGTTCAAATCGGAATCCTATTGAATGTTAAACGTGGAAGGAGGAGGCGAGAGGTGGGGAGTGGAGTAAACTCGTGATTGCATGGGTGACAGACACAGACCAATCGTTACGTAACCACATTGGCTTAGCAAACAAGTCTTGGTGAATGATAAAGTTTTGCGTCTGTCAAAGACACATGGCATTTAAGAATTCACAACCAAATTTAAAAGCACATTAAAGTAAGTGAGCGATAAAATATTTTAGGTCTATTTCACATAAAATACATTTTATTTGGCGCAGTTTTTTAACCAATGTTATAGTGTATTTTATACTTTTATATGGACAGTTGCTTAAAAAAGAAAGTAGTTCTGCATTTTCAACTTGACTCTTTTTGAGCACCTATGTCTGCCGATGAACGTTAAAATTACGGCTTACAGAAGAGAGGTCACTTTATATATGGTATGCATTTTATATTGATTAGCTGAATTTTGATTTAATTATCAGTGTCCTTTGCTGTAAAGCATTATACTGATAACATCCGGTCTGATGACATAACATGCAGCTTCACTCTGAGTTTTAGTAAATAATAAAATTCAAAAAAGTTCGGGACCTTTAGGCTCGACCGCGCCCATGTCTGAACAATTTTGTAAATTTTAAATAGCATTTCTTTTTTGTCTTTG
>JAFMOC010001442.1:0-19022 GCA_019802505.1 Corydoras sp. C115 | reverse complement strand
CCCTATATTTACTCAAATAAATTGAGGCAACAGATTACAAGCAATGTTTTTAAATAAATATCACTAAGATGGGTTTTGAGTGAAAACCAAGTAATTTTAACACTTTAAAATAACTCAATAAATTCAAATAAAAGTAAAGTGTATATTAACTAATTTACCAATTGTACAATATACAATTACTTTACTACTACATATAAATGTTGAATAGAATTAAAGTGCAATCTTTAATTTAAAATTACTTAAATTTTAAATACTTAAAATGTACACTATACTGCACAAATATAATAAAAATGAAAGATTTAAAGCAGTTGTACAGGAATATAACCATAGGCAGTTTAATTTAAAATAAATCTAACTATCCATGGAAAAAAAAGCTAAAGAAACCACCAATATATGTCCACTTTTATTTTTTACAGTATCAAATTAAGTCACATGTATAAGTAATATACAAAATATACAAAAAATATAATGTGCAAAAACAAGTCAAAGTATTATTTTTCAGTCACAGTGAACACTATCAAATCTGATTGCCATCTTTGTTGAATACAATTTAAAATTAATTTAATAAAAAAATATGACTTTATATATATAATAACTCAAATGTATGTTTAAGATGTCTAGGAAAAGCAAGGTTTACCACGTAGGTCAAACCAAAAAGAATAGCACAAGTCATGGCTATATCTCTCAGTCCTGTGATGACCTGCACCCCTTCAATTAGAATTGCAACATCTTTTGGGTTACCAACAAAAACGCCATCATTTCTCCTTACAATGACTCCCATTATATGCTGGTCCACTTCTAAACCTTGAGAATCCTGCAACATTATTGACTATAGTTATTACAGAAGAACAAACTGGCTACACAAGTAAATATAAAATATAAAACTTGATTATATTTTGGCCCTTAATGTGTATTTGAATAAATGTGCATGTTATGATTAACATGCTGGGGTGTTTGCATATCATTTTTTTTTGCAGTTATAAATGCTAAAAATGGTATTCTTGTTTATTTTTACACAACATCAAAAGGCTTGGTGGGAAAAGTCTGATATGATGCATTGCCTAAATTAAATGCATGCTGATATTTTGACCATAACAATACAATCCAGGACCATAACTGGCAAGGCATCAACAAAGCAAAAAACCTTAAAAATTGTGTCTTTGGTTAAGAATTACAATTACTTACATCCAATTATTTGATGAGGCCGCACACATTCTCTCCAAGGTATTTCACCAAACACCAAGATACCACCCATGTTGTAATTTCTATAGAGCAACTAGGGAAAAAAACAAGATCAGCCTGAACATAATTGATCAAACTTAACTAAAAAGAAAAATGACGTTCAAGAATGGTGTGTATGCATACATACCTGTACTTTAGGAGATTTCTTGACAAACTTGAAATGTTGTCTGCTAAAGAAATTAAATTGTTAGCTAAAAAGCAATTTCATTCAGCTCAAAATTCTCAAGTTTTATTATTAATAAATGCTGATGATTCACTTATAAAATGTCAGGTTGGGAGGGTTGGTCCCCTCCCTCCTGCCTCTCGTGCGCGGGTTTTTGGCCGTGTAGGGCTTCCGTAGGTAGAACTCACCCTCGTGATCAGGGATTGGGCCCTACCTGATCACATGCGACCCGCTGGCTGCTTATCAAGCACGCAAACTCAGTAGCCAGCGGGTCAGCATTAACTATTGTTTATCGAGTGTACTCGCTCGTGTGTTTGCGCTCAGTGCTACGTCGGGTGTTTAGTGTGTGTGTTTATTTATTTTTCGTTATCTCGCTCGCCGAGCATCCAGCGGCCGCTCCGCTGTTTGCTTTTGGTTTTCTCGGCACGTTTCCTCGTGCTCACAGCGGCGTTCCCGCTGCATTGGTTTTGTAGTTTGGTTTTTGCCCTTTGCTCCTTCAAGCGGCGTTCCCGCTGTGCAAGCTATTAAAGGGATTGTTAATTCGTTTACCTGGTCACCTGGCTCTATTTCTCTACACCGCACCGCGCTATGCCGCCATCTTCCGGACAGCGCGCCCCGCCGTAACAGAAATGCTGACCCCCAAAAAATATGACTTCTGCCAAGTCCAGGCCTCCTTCTCCGGGTAAGCGCACATTTTATTATATTTCTGCGCGACCGCTTTCGGCTGCGTTCCCCGGTTTTCGTCCCGGGTTTGTTTGTTTGTTTGTTTATATCTCATCGGCTGCGGCGTTAGCTTCGGCGCTAACCGCGCTTAGCCGCATTTCCCGGCTGTTAGCAGCGGTAGCTTCGGCGCTAACCCGCGTTGGTACCGTGTTTTCGGCTGCAACACTCGGCTTTTTACATCGGCATTAGCCTCGCCAGTAGCCGCGGTTTTAGTTGCAGCATTAGGCTACTTAGATCGGCGCTAGCCACGTCAGTTAGCCGCTTCCTCCAGCTGCAGCACTGGCTTTCATAACTCGGCATTAGCCCTGCCTTTAACCGAGTCCCCGGCTGCAGCAGTAAGGCCTATTAACCCGGTACTAGCCATGCCAATAGTTGCCCCGTCTGTGGCGATCGGCTTTCTTAGCCTGGCGCCGGCCACGCCGTCTAGTTCTCGCCGCAGTACTCACTCCTCGGAGGTTGGAGCGAGGAGGGGCATTGATCGGGTCCCGGAGTATGGGGAGATCGTTCTCCCTCTCTCGGCTTCGGTCAAGCTCCCGGCACCCTGCGACGGAGTGGCGTTAAAGCCACTGCCATACATTATCGGCTGTCGCGGGGTGTTCGACTTGGTCACCAGTCGGGAGCTTTCGGACCGAGAGAGGGTGTTGTTTTACCTCTCCCGTCTCCTGGGTCCTGCGCTGAGGTGGGCCGAGGGCCTAGTGGCCACCGGGGACATTTGTCTCACCTCAGCAAGCCGTTTCGAGTCGGCATTCTTAGCCCGGTTCGCCCCGGGTTCAGATGCCGGCTCCGTGGATGAGCACCTGGACGCGGTGAAGAGGCAGCTTCACCGCGGAAGGGCCGGGAGTCCGCGGCGCGATCCAGCGCATGAGTCGAAGCGCGAGCATCCGCGCTCCTCCGCGCGTCTCCCGCCGTGGGAGATTCCCGGGCCCAGGGTTCACCCACTGAGCGAGTTTTTTCTCGCCGCCCGGGATTCGTCGTGCGCTCCTCCGTGCGAGTCTCTGGACTCCACGGAGGACCCATTCAGCGAGCTCTCTCTCGCTACTCGGGTCCCGCCTCACGTTCCTCCGTGCGAGTCTCCCTGCTCCACGGAAGTCCCGCTCAGTGAGTTCCCCCTCGCTGCCCGGGTTTTGCCCCTCGCCGCGTCGCCCCGCGCCGCGTCGCCCCGCGCCGCGTCGCCTCGCGCTGCACCTCGCTCCTCGCGCTGCGCTCAGGTCCCGCTGCGCGCTCCTCCGTGCGAGCCTCCTATCTCCACGGAGGACGCATTCAGCTCTCTCTCTCTCGCTACTCACGTCCCGCCTCACGTTCCTCCGTGCGAGTCTCATTACTCCCCGGAGTCCCCGCTCAGCGAGTTCCCCCTCGCTGCCCGGGTTTTGCCCCGCGCTGCGTCGTCTCGCGCTGCACCCCGCGCCTTGCGGCGCGCTCGGGTCCCGCTGCATGCTCCTCCGTGCGAGTCACTTATCTCCACGGAGGACGCATTCAGCGAGCCCTCTCTCGCTACCCGGGGCCCGCCTCACGCTCCTCCGTGTGAGTCTCCTGACTCCACGGAGGACCCGGTCGGCGCGTTCCTCCTCGTCTCGCAGCCCCTGTCTTCGGTTTCTCCGCTGGACCTTGTCTCCATGGAGGACCCGCTCTGTGAACGGTCGCTCGAGACTCGGGCCCCGCCGCGCGTTCCTCCGGGCGAGTCTCCCTACTCCACAGAGGTCCCGCTCAGCAAGTTCCCCCTCGCTGCCCGGGTTGTGCCTCGCGCTGCGTCGCCTCACGCTGCGTTGCCTCACGCTGCGTTGCCTCACGCTGCGTTGCCCCGGGCCGTGCCGCCTCTCGCCGCACCCCGGGCCGTGCCGCATCTCGCTGCGTCTTGCGCTGTGCCACCTCACGCCGCACCCCACGCCGTGCCGCTCCGCACTGCACTTTGTGTGGCTGCGTCCCACGAGGGGTTGGATGAGGCTTATCCTCAACGGGGGTTTCCTCGCTGTATTCCCCGCGGTTTCCCTCGCAGTGCCTCTCAGAGCCCTCCGCGCTTCTCTTCCCGCATTTCCACTCGCAGTTCCTCTCGCGCAGTTCCTCGCAGCTCTCCGCGCGTCGCTTCCGGCAATTTCGCTCTCGATTCTCCTCGCGTGGACTCTCGTGCTGATTCTCGCTGCGTACCGGGTGACACACTGCAGGCGCCCCAACGCGTTATTTCCCGCGTTGTGCCGGGCGTCGTTCCTCTCGTTGCCCCGCGCGATTCTTCCCGGGTTGCTCCTCGTCATTCCACTCGCGATTCACCCCGCGCTGCGCCGCCTGATATTCAGGGTGACGCTCTGCACGCGTCTGAACGTGATTCTTTTCACGCCGCACCTTGTACTGCACCTCCGGTTGCGTCTCTTGACACTCGGGACAAGGCTTTACCTCAACGCGTGTCTCCTCGCGGTTCTCCCCGCGATTCCCCTCGAGTGGTCCCTCGTGCAGCGTCTCTCGATGCTCGGGTTGATCCTCCGCTTCATCGCGTGTTTCCTCGCGGTTCTCCCCGCGATTCCCCTCGCGTGGTCCCTCGTGCAGCGTCTCTCGATGCTCGGGTTGATCCTCCGCTTCATCGCGTGTTTCCTCGCGGTTCTCCCCGCGATTCCCCTCGCGTCGCCTCTCTGGGTGCCCCTCGCGTTGCCCCTCACAGCCCTCCGCGCGTCGCTTCCCGCGATCCTCCTAGCGCGGCTTCTCGGGCTGCTTATCGCAATGCCCAGGGTCACACCCTGCAGGCTTTGTCCCAACGCGTTCCTTCCCGCATCGCCCCGTGTCTTGCTCCTTACTCTTCACCTCGCGAAGCGTTCGGCGGGGGTTCTCCGAAGGTCATTACGTCCGGGGTCGGTCTAGCCTGCGGTCAGGGTTCTGACTCGTTCTCGGTAGACCAGGACCACATAGGGGGTGTTGTGGACAAGATACCGGCTCTCTCTTTTTGTGTCCAGGTGACGGAGAGGTGGCAAACTGGAGTTCGGAGCGTAGTGCTCGATGCGTCCACCGGAGGGCAGACTCGTGGTCTAGTGGGGAGTCGCTGGATTGCTGTGGACATTGCACAGGACCAGCTCAACCCCATATTGTTCCGTTCCGGCTCTACGGACTATAGACCCTCTAAAGTGGACAACCTGCCACCTGCTCCGGACAAAGGATCCGCCGGACCAAGGACTTTGGGGGTGGACATGTTCACATGGGACCCTGGGCCGGCCGCACTGATCATGAAGCTACCCGGACTCACCATGGCGTCCAGTCGGGTCACGACCGCGTTCACTCGCGTCACTTATGCGTTCACTCGGTCCACTTATGCGTGCACTCGGGTTTTTTCAGCGTTCACTCGGGTCACCTGTGCGGTCACTCGGGTCACTTCAGCGTCCACCCGGTTCACATGTGCAAACACTCGGGTCATTTTGGGACCTAGTCGGGTCAGACCTACATACTCTCGGTTCCCCCCGGCTATCGTGTGTACTTCGGCCTCCGGTTTAAGCCTGGGTTTTCGGGGTCCCAAAGGGTATCCTTCCCCTCACGCACCCAAGGGGCCTCATCCTTTTAACACACGCCAAAGGTCGCGTCGCCCTTCCATTCACAAGGGGTCACGGCGTTCCCGTACCCTCAAGAGGGCATGCCCCCCTCTCGCTCACCTGGGGTCATGTTCCCCACACATTCACAAGAGGTCACAACGCACCGGCGTCCTCAAGGGGTCCCGTCACCCTCGTGCCCGTAAGAAGGCATGGCGCCACCTCACACATGGGAGGTCACGGCGTCGCCGTGCTCATAGAGGGTCACATCCTCACCGCTGTCCCTTGGGGTCTCAGGACCCTTACATCCTTCGAGGGTCAGAACGCCCCCGGATCGTCAAGGGGTCACGACGTCGCCGCCCACGCAAAGAGTCGCGCCACCTCCGCCGGGCCAAAAGGTCAAGCCCTTTCCGGGCTCACATAGGGTCAAGGCGGTCCTGTACCCTCAAGAGGGCACGCCTCCCTCCCGCTCATCTGGGGCTATGCCCCCCGCGCATTCACAGGAGGTCACGGCGCCCCGGCGTTCTCAAGGGGTCCCGTCACCCTCGTGCCCATAAGAAGGCACGGCGCCGACTCTCACACACGGGAGGTTACGGCGTCGCCGTGCTCACAGGGGGTCACATCCACCCCGCTGCCTCTTGGGGTCTCTGGATCCTCACACCCTTCGAGGGTCAGAACGCCCCAGGATCCTCAAGGGGTCACGTGCCCCTCGACATCACAAAGGGTCACGCCGTCTTCCGGTATCTCCATTGGTCACGTCGCCTCGCACCCTCTAGGGGTCTCCGCACTGCCCTCGAGCCCCTTTTGTTTTCTTTTCTGTTTCCCCGGGGGTCTTTGTCCCCCGGTTACTTTTGGGGGGGCGATATGTCAGGTTGGGAGGGTTGGTCCCCTCCCTCCTGCCTCTCGTGCGCGGGTTTTTGGCCGTGTAGGGCTTCCGTAGGTAGAACTCACCCTCGTGATCAGGGATTGGGCCCTACCTGATCACATGCGACCCGCTGGCTGCTTATCAAGCACGCAAACTCAGTAGCCAGCGGGTCAGCATTAACTATTGTTTATCGAGTGTACTCGCTCGTGTGTTTGCGCTCAGTGCTACATCGGGTGTTTAGTGTGTGTGTTTATTTATTTTTCGTTATCTCGCTCGCCGAGCATCCAGCGGCCGCTCCGCTGTTTGCTTTTGGTTTTCTCGGCACGTTTCCTCGTGCTCACAGCGGCGTTCCCGCTGCATTGGTTTTGTAGTTTGGTTTTTGCCCTTTGCTCCTTCAAGCGGCGTTCCCGCTGTGCAAGCTATTAAAGGGATTGTTAATTCGTTTACCTGGTCACCTGGCTCTATTTCTCTACACCGCACCGCGCTATGCCGCCATCTTCCGGACAGCGCGCCCCGTCGTAACATAAAATGTGTTACAAATAGACATTTGCATTCATGAGAAAATTGTGATAATTTGATTACAAGTGCTGCACTCTAACATAATTAAGCTTTAAATTTACTAAGATTTTTTTGTCATTTCTATTTATTAGTATTTAATTACATATGTTGGCTTTAGCACGCCTATAGTTATGCAACAAAGATGGTGGAGGTAGTTACTCATGTTGATAACGGACACATGTTTAAATTAAGCAGGCTACTTTTTAATTAGTCTTAGTAAAAGTAGCGTACATAACTAAAACAGACTTTAAAATATCAGCTTTTAATAAAACTCTCTTAGCTCTTATTTTTATTTGCATTCCGCCTAACAGACAAAGCTTTTAAAGTGATTAAGGCGCTGTTGGTTAAAAAACGGTCGGAAAATGAAATATAGTTTACATTCAGCCATGGTAACACAAAGTTACACTTAATCTATGTATTAATGAGAAGTGATACGTTGCAACAAACAAAATACATCTTATAAAAGTAGCTTTTTAAAAATGTTGCTTTGAAGTAAAAAAGTTGCGCTAGCTAATTGGCTAAACATGCATTCAACATTTTACTTTTATACCTAGCTGGTGTGGCAGGTAAAATTCAATCTGTACATTTTTTTGTCTCAAATGCAAACTACAGTAACTGTAATCTAATTTTTTACCTTAGTTAACCACGCTAGCTCTGCCAAACTCTTCAAATGGGCGCCAGACAGGAAGTGCTTGAAACAGAAATTAACTTATTTATATTGCTTAATATTCACACAAAATTTCATAGGGTATTTCTAAGTCAAAATAGTCGAGTATGCCTTTAATTAATAAAATGAGTAGATTTAATTGAACACATTTTTAAGTTAAATGAACACAAATAAAAGCCAAAAAATCAAGAACTCAATTCTGGTAAATACATTTTACATAATATATTTGTATATGATCTACTGGACCACACTACAACACCACCAATCCAACAGAGTTTGAAGTAAATTCAATCCTGGTTTGCTTGTATTGGACCAAGTTCCCAACGAAGCCTTATCTCATATCACTGCTTCAAATCCTAATTTGGGGTCATTCAGGACTTGAACCTAGGACCTTTCACACCTAAAGGAAGAATAACACCTGTAGCCCATCAAGCCTTGTTCAAGTTAGCTGTTGCTGAGAATACTAGTTAAACTGGTTTGTTGAGGGCTGTGGAGCGATATTAAGTTTATTAGAAGAGTTTATTGGTAGTTGTCCTTAATTGTGTGATTGTAAATGTAAATCTATCATTGATTCTTTTTTATTAAACACTACCATAATAACTCAATTATTATTTTTTTG
This sequence comes from Corydoras sp. C115, assembly GCA_019802505.1. Classification (NCBI taxonomy): domain Eukaryota; kingdom Metazoa; phylum Chordata; class Actinopteri; order Siluriformes; family Callichthyidae; genus Corydoras; species Corydoras sp. C115. Next base: position 10,685 of record JAFMOC010001442.1, on the reverse strand, counting down.
TTATTTAAATTATCACTTTTGTTTTTTATTATTATTAGTGTTTTTACTATTTCAGCATTTTTTGGTGGTGTATAATAAAACATTTATGTGAATGTTTTTATGTGTATTGTTACTTATTTTGTTTTTAGAACGACCTTTAATGCACAAAGCAGAATTAAACTTTTGAAATAATGAATCCCTCAAACATTTTAGAATTTAAAATGTAAATAACAGCATTGCAAAGGTTTTTACAAAGACTCCCCTGATTGGTTTGATTGTAACAGAACCATAGCTGTAATGTCTGAGAAATAAATAATTTCTCTCTTTTAAAAATAAACTTTAAATCCAGTCTACAAAGCAGAACTTAAAGCTTTCATATCTTCATGTAATTCAGGATAGAGCCCATGATATTGAAATAGTCTAAAAGTGTTTCATAAAAAACATAAAAATCATAGTTTCTTTATGTATGAAATTATATTGAATTTTAAATGGAGCCTACATTTTGAAAAACGTCAAATTAGTTACTATTGAAACACACTCTTGTGTCACAGATTCATTTGATTCATTTATTTAATTTTTATCACATTTATATTATCATTCATTCATTATCTTCCGCTTTATCCTCTATTAGGGTCGTGGTTGGGTGCCCATACTGGGGAGAACGTCTCGGGCGCTGGGCAGATGCACAGGACAGGGCACCAATCCATCGCTGGGTACACACTCACTCACACAAACACACTCTATATGGGGCAATTTGGAGAACTCAATTGACTTGATCCATGTTTTTGGACTGTGGAGGAAACCAGAGAACCCAGAGGAAACCCACGCAGACACGGGGAGAACATGGAAACTCCACCCAGATGGGGATTCGAACCAGGAATCCCTAGTACTGAGAGGTAAACGTGCTAACCACTAAGCCACCATGCCGCCCACATTTATATTATATTCTATGAAATGTAGGTGAAATGTAAATGTAATTTCTCATCTCTGCCCAGCAATGGATTGGTGCCCTGTCCTGGGTTTATCTGCCCAGCGCCCGAAACGTTCTCCCCTGGATTGGCATGGGGAACCCTCCCGCGACCCTTACGTAGGATAAAGCGGAAGATAATGGATGGATGGAATTTCTCATCTCTAGAGGGCAGCAGTCATACATCTTCAGGTACAGTGCTGTTAGTTTTGATGGTACAAAGGAGAAGGACACAAGGCTGGACTAAAGGTATTATTCATTCATTATCTCCCGCTTTATCCTCTACTAGGGTCGCGGTGGGGCTTCCCATGCCCATCCAGGGGAGAACGCCTCGGGCACTGAGCAGATACACCCAGGACAGGGCGCCAATCAATCGCTGGGTACACACTCACACACTCAAACACACTCTATATGGGGCAATTTAGAGAACTCAATTAACTTGATCCATGTTTTTGGATTGTGGGAGGAAACCGGAGAACCCGGAGGAAAACCACACGGACACGGGAAGAACATGGAAACTCCACCCAGATGGGGATTCGAACCGGGAATCCCTAGCGCTGAGAGGTGAACGTGCTAACCACTAAAGGTACTCCACCCAGATGGGGATTCGAACCGGGAATCCCTAGCGCTGAGAGGTGAACGTGCTAACCACTAAGCCACCGTGCCGCCCAGGTAATATACATTCTATTTTTAAAAAGGTTCACTACCTGTGACTTTCCATTCTGTGTTTCACACACTAGATAGTGCACTAATATAAGAACTGTAGAGCCATTTGAGACAAAAGAATGTCCTAAACAAAGTGTTAGTACAGAATAAATTGGTTCAAGGGAAATTATTTATACACTACAATATAAACACGTTCAATATCTTATAATAAATAAGATATGAAGTGTATATTTCCACCTTAAACTTCACATGGAATAAATGTTCATTTAATGTTTTAAGTGACATTAAAAATGATCTGTTTGAATCCACACCTCCAAAGGGTGTGGAGCCTAAATCTAGGGCTTTATAATCGCTCAGCTACACTAGCAGCTATTGTGAAGACTTTTTTAATCAGGTAAATACCATCAAGACATGAATATGGAGAAAATAAATAAGATGCATAAGGGCCATTCCAAACTAGAGCAGTAGACGTTGACATGGGCATGGGAACCATGGTGTCCACCACTCTGGATTTTTAATGAGCAGAAATCAAAGCAGATAAAGAGCTTAGAAAGCAGCGCTGCTAATCACTATAACTCTAATGTCCAACACTCTCATGTATGATAAAGTCTGCTGCACAATCATAGAACTAAAGTCTGTTTTCAGACTGAATCTTTTTTCTATCACTTTAAACTGTCTCTGTGGTTTAGTTAGTAAACTTGCTGCTTATTTGTTGTTATTTAAATATCTGTGACATGACAAGGCATGTGCAGTGACTGTAGTCACTTTTAATGTGGTGCTGTGGCTTAGTTGGTTAAAGCGCTGTCTAGTGAACAGGAGATCCTGGGTTCGAATCCCAGCAGTGCCTCGTTATTTGATGAGCTGTTGTAAGCCACTTTTTGATGTGCAAACTGTTTTCCCTTTAATATATTTTTTGCATAAAGTTCAAAATTGAATGTAAACTTATTTTTACATAAAAATCAAAAAAATAATACAGTAAATAGCTATACAATAAATAAACAATTCTAGTCTGGAGCATTTATATACTTCAGAAATGCAAAAATATATGCCTTTAATTTGTACAACGTAACTCCATGCCCTGTGCTCAGACCTGAGTCACTGATGGACAGGTGCATTTGAATAAATGTTTCTAGTCTGAAGCATCTGTGATTACTTACAGTTCATCAAGGACGCACACAACTCACATGCCTTTAAGTTTGTACACAACGCAGCACTCCAACACCATGCCCTGTGCTTCAGACCTGAGTCACTGAATGGACAGGTGCATTTGATCATGTGACCGATAATGCTGCTGCCCTTCTCCACCCTAAAGTGGCACCAGAGCGCAATTTACATGTTTGTCTGAAGCCTGTTGAAAAATGTTTATATAGACACAATACAGAGAAGATTTGTTTTGATTTTTGTTTGAATTCTAAAACTATGCTCAGTGAAAGAAATAGGGTTAGGGTTCCAACTTAGTTTAGTTTCTGTGCATCATGGAGTATAATATATATCACTTGATTGAACTTAAAACAAACTGATACTTTACTGATGAAATAACTCTGCTGTATCAAAAATAAAAGGTCTTTTAACATGTTTTTTTCTTAATTGTAATTATTTGGCATAACTTGACATCTTTTGTCTCTGCAGTCCATAATTCAATTACAATAAATACTTACTTTAGACAAACAAAATCTAAAGAACACAGGATCAGTTGATTGATTGAAAATAAAGTTAATTTTTTTTTAAAAGAGCTTGCCATGACCCCATTTCGAACTGGAGTTGCTGCGACCACAACACAGAGTACTAACCACTATTTGTCCATGGAAGAACACTATGCCCTTAAAAGAGCAGTTCCTAAAACTCGATATTAATGAAACAGCAGCAATATAAATATATATATATTTTTTTTAATTCTAATTTTGTTTTCTTGGGAGCTTGCCACAACCCAAATTCCACCCAGGCTTGCTGAAGTCACGATGCAGAATACAAACAATTTTGGGTTACAGGACGCCATAATGCCCTTTCAAATGTCTTTCATTGATCTGGACTTTGATGAAAAAGCAGTGCTTTCCAACGTTTCTAAATTCTTATTTTGCTGGACAATCATGGGGCCTAAAAAATTCAACCTTTACAGCCAGCAAGGTAAACCTCATAAATCATCATACCAGGAGTTGAACCCAGGCGAAAACCAGGAATCCTAACCACCAACAGAGAGCGCATTTTAGCAACCTTCATCAGTAGAGTGGTCAGTGAATCTGCTTGTCACCAAAAGCACCGTGCCACCTGTAGTAAACTCTCCTTATACACATAATATTACACCACACAATAATCACATGCAAATCTACTGAACTTAAAGTTTGAACATTCACTATCTCACTCCTCGTTAGTATAGTGGACAGTATCTCCGCCTGTCACGCAGAAGACCGGGGTTCGATTCCCTGATGGGGAGAATTCTCTTTTACAGTTCGTGACTGAAATCTCACACGCTGCTGCACCATTGACTAACACATGAGGTCAGTGGTGCACTCTCTGTGAAACTTGGCTAGCTCAGTCTGTAGTGCCTGATCCTCTTTGCCTCAGAGTCTTGTGTTCAAGCCAGTTCTTTCTCCTCTTTACTTTGTTAGTATCAATGATGTAGTACAGTATTTTTAATATTTAATAAATGTTTCCGCTACATCCATGTTTTAACTAATCAGCCATCTATGTCTTTGTTCAAGTAGAAAAACATAAATATGCTGACTGCTGTATGAGGACATTCTTAGTATGTACTTAGTATATAACTAACACTTAGTCTGTACATGAATATAAATCAATAACACATCCACATATACATATCTCCCTGGTGGTCTAGTGGTTAGGATTTGGCGCTCTCACCGCCACGGCCCGGGTTCGATTCCCGGTCAGGGAAGAGTGAAGCTTTTGTGAAGATCCACAACTGAATAGAACTATTTAGTGTCAGAATGTCGTTAGATGTGGGAGGACACCAGAGACCCAAAGAAAAAAGCTGACAGACACAAAGAGAACCCCACCTGAAATCTAACCTGTAATGTTGTTTCAAGAGAGGGTTCTACTATAGTTTAAAACTCTAAAATAGCTAAATGCACTAAAAAACGATGGTCAAGCCAGCCAGCCGCTGATCGTTCTTTTAGATCTATTGACCTAATAGAAGATTAAGACTTACGGGTTAATTGGGGAATTAGCTCAAATGGTAGAGCGCTCGCTTAGCATGCGAGAGGTAGTGGGATCGATACCTGCATTCTCCATTGTAAGTAATATATTATTTTTTTTGCTGGAGGCAAAGTCATGGAGGGTTTCTTGGAAAATTAATAATAAACTACTTTAAAGTACTGAGTATTCTCAATAACAACTCACCTAAACAGGGTTTAATGACACTTTATCTCTCACGTTTCTAACAACACGTTTGCTACTGAAGCATCCATCCATCCATTATCTTCCGCATTATCCTCTACTAGGGTTTGCTAGTCTACTACACTCTACTAGGGTCTACTACACTCTCTATAGGGGCAATTTGGAGAATTCAATTGACCTTGATCCATGTTTTTGGACTGTGGGAGGTGAACATGCTAACCACTAAGCCACCGTGCCACACCCTTAAGCTTCCACTTTTCTGTAAATTTCTTTAACCCAATCACTGGCCCCATCCCTGTATGCTGACATGGCAAAACATGCTGATGCTTCAAACACTAACTAACGCATTAGCTCAGTGGAGCGCTATCTTTTAACCCCAGTCTGTGAAACATGACCCTTTTTATTTCAGAGTTATGGGTTCAAGACCTTTGTTTCGCCTTTCTTTTGTTTGTATCATTGTTGTACAAGAGTGTTTTTAATATTTAATGAACGCTTCCCCCGACATCCATGTTTTAAATAATCAGCTAATCTGTGTTTTTGTGGTTGTTCAAGTTGAAAAACATAAACATGCTGACTGTAGTATGAGGACATTGAAACATTTCAGTATCACCAAAATGTAAATATAAGTACACATCTGTGTTCAGCACTTATAGCATGTGGGTATTAATATCTGATCTGTATAATAAATCTATAATCTGTATTCTATATTAACACTAATATTTCTATTCCTCCTAAATGCAGCAGCAGCAGATCTAATTGAGATAATACAGAGAAAATACAGAGAATCAATCCCAGAGCATCACGCTGAGATGCTTAATTTCATCTCATACCAAGTATTAACTTTGCTGTTAAAGCTGATACTATACAGCTGCAGCACCTGAGCAGCAGTTACAGGACTGCAATATCAGCACAAAATACACTTTCAAACTGCAATTCTAGAATTTAAATCAAACTGTTGAGAATGCAAGACAGACTTCACATTTATAATTGTCAATCAGAATTCACCATTCATGGCTGATCATATACAAGGCTTTGGAATTTGTGATATAGTAGTTAGAAGATCTACTGTCCAAGCAGTTCACCTGGTATCAGTTCCTGGCCAATGCAAGCCCTTTATCTTCCTGTTAATGTGAAGTTAGGACAGCACTACAGTGTTTTATATTAGATCTTATATAACTCTAAATTAAACTCCATGTCAGAATCGTAACTCTGCTTGATGAAATTAAAATACACACTTTTTGCTGACAAGTCAGAATATAAGTAAACTGAAAAAATAAGGCTTCTTTAGGATTATGATCCAGTCTAAGCAAAATCAGAACTATTGTACTGGCTTAACAGCAGTTTAATTCCTCTCTCCTCTTGCCGGACACGGTGGCGCGTGCCTGTGATCCAAGCTACTGGGAGGCTGAGGCTGCTGGATCGTTTGAGCTCAGGGGTTCTGGGTTGCAGTGGACTATGTTGAGTGGGTGTCCGCATTAAGTTCTGTATCGATATGGTTCTCCTGAGGGAGCTCGGGACCACCAGGTCGCCTAAGGAGGGGTGTACCGTCCCAGGTCGGGAACGGAGCAGGTCAAAACCCCCATGTGGAGCAGTAGTGGGTTTGCACCTGTGAATAGATGCTGCACTTCAGCCTGAGTAATACAGTGAGACTCAGTCTTTTATTATTCCACCTCCTCTAAATCTAATCCAACATTTACAACAAATACACAACACTTCAAACACAATTCAGCAGTAAACTCTACACACAAACTTTTTTTCTTCTATCACTCCTCACATCGTCTTCTTCTCTGCAGTTTACATCGTCTTCTCTACAACTCTTGAAACAAAATGAAATTCCACTCGAAATACTTAAACATTTCTTTCTGAGAAGAGAAGCTTTCTCATTACAGAGTGCAGATCATCTTATAGAAGAATTGATTTTTAATATCAAATTAGCAATTGATTATTAAATCAGATAATAAACATAAATTAACTTTAAATTCTCATTTGAAAAATTAAACTAATTCATTATAAACCAACATTAACTTAATTCTTTTCAATTTTACATTAAGGAAAAAGCTTTTAAATCAGCTGCTATATTTTAAGCTTGTCAGTGGAGTCAAGTTAGGCCAAATGCACTAAAAAACGAAAGCCAGCCAGCCGCTGATCGTTCTTTTAGATCTATTGACCTAAGAGAAGATTAAGACTTCCAGGATAAATGGGGAATTAGCTCAAATGGTAGAGCGCTCGCTTAGCATGTGAGCGGTAGTGGGATCGATACCTGCATTCTCCATTGTAAGTAATAGGTCTTCGACTAAGGATTTTCATAGTCGAATCTGAAAATTTAATCAACTGATTTTCCCTACTAGTCGACTGATAGTCTCAGTTAAAACTTCACCACAAGATGGCGCTATAAGCGTGGTTTTTAAAAAAGTTTTTTTTTCAATATTTTAACAACACACGTTTTCTACTGAGCACCGTAAATGGGATCCCCGTTCTGGACTTTTTTCCACTTCAAAGGAAAAACCTAAAACACTCAGATCAATGAGTTTTAGGATGATTAGGATGATTTTCTTTGACAAAAGGCTATATATATATAACGAAAACAAAGACATTTCATGTAAAAACTAATGCTTAGCAGCAGCCATGGGCACCCCCATGTGGTCAAAATGGTACATTCGACTATGAGGTTCATAGTCGACTACGGTTCTCCGAATCGAATCGTCGAATCAGCGAATATTGAAGCTCACCCCTAGGAAGTAATATGTTGTTTTTTTTGCTGGAGGCAAAGTCATGGAGGGTTTCTTGGAAAATTAATAATAAACTACTTTAAAGTACTGAGTATTCTCAATAACAACTCACCTAAACAGGGTTTAATGACACTTTATCTCTCACGTTTCTAACAACACGTTTGCTACTGAAGCATCCATCCATCCATTATCTTCCACTTTATCCTCTACTAGGGTCTACTACACTCTCTATGGGGCAATTTGGAGAATTCAATTGACCTTGATCCATGTTTTTGGACTGTGGGAGGTGAACATGCTAAACACTAAGCCACTGTGCCACACCCTTAAGCTTCCACTTTTCTGTAAATTTCTTTAACCCAATCACTGGCGCCATCCCTGTATGCTGACATGGCAAAACATGTTGATGTTTTGTATACTATCAAACAGTAAACACATCCAAATGCATATTTCTAATTGTACAAAATAACTTTTCCAATATTGATTAATTAATAATGAAGTTATTTCTAATATGCCGTGACCCGGATTCGAACCGGGGTTGCTGCGGCCACAACGCAGAGTACTAACCACTATACGAACAGGGACTTGAAACCACCACCAGATTAAAAGTCTGATGCTCTACCAGCTCTAAACAAGGTCTCATTGAACTTGTAGTAAATTTCACATGTATGTCTGATTCAGAATCTTTTTTTTCAATCTTTAAGATAATCCCATTAATTTTTCAAAAAGTGACTTAGAATGACTAGTTAAATAAACACTTCAGAGAACTTAAACATTGCATATTAGTAACTTAAACCAATATATTTGCTTTCTTTTAGAAGTCTCAGAGATTTGATCATGTGTTGTATTATTGATCTTTTAGCATGTTATGATGGTTCCAAATACTTGATTTTAAAGATAAATAGGTTATAAATAAGTTGTTTTTATATCAAAATTCAGTTTTACGGTTTTCACATTCCCACAATGCCATAGAGTAAAACATGTGTGTTCAGATAAGATCTTCTTTACTTATTAGATTGTGTATCAAAATTCTTCAGGTATCCAAACATTAAAAGTGAAGTAGCTACAGCTTTGAAAAAGAAGATGCCCGTGCTCTCCCTTACATCCCCATGCCGCAGGCATGTTGGAAAAAAACAGGAACTATTACCATCGGTGGGGCAACCTGCCAAACCTTATTCCCTATACAAAATAACTTCAATAGCGCAGTGGACTTCTAAGTTATTGTGGGCATTCATAGTTTGAGAATTTCAGTTTCCACCAGAGTTGATGGTTTCAAGGAAGCTGGTTTAAAGTAAACCAAACAGATAAAGAGGATGCAGCATGTGGAATCAAACTGACCAAAATAAATCCTGATTCAGTATCTGCCCAGTACCTGAAAATAATAACAATAACATACCCCAACTTGATAGCACTTTCTGTAAAGTCCACTAAAGAAAGATATCACAGTTGGAGCAGGTTAATGAGAGATGTCCTGAAACTTGAAAGTATTTTGTCTTACAGTAAACACACCCAAATGCTTATTTCTAATTTAAAAAAATATCTTTTTTCAATATTGATTAATTAATAATAAAGTTAATTTTTAAATGCGTTTGCCATGAAGTACTAACCACGATACGATCAGAGAACACCTCAGTTCACATTCCAAAACCTTTAATCGAACTCATTGAAAATATCTAGGTGTAGGCAAGGAATCCAAAATATATGACCACATTCTACACTGATCGCATGTATGAATTTAATTTGATTGAACTTAATTCTTTTCAATTTTACATTAAGGAAAAAGCTTTTAAATCAGCTGCTTTATTTTAAGCTTGTCAGTGGAGTCAAGTTAGGCCAAATGCACTAAAAAAACGATGGTCAAGCCAGCCAGCCGCTGATCGTTCTTTTAGATCTATTGACCTAAGAGAAGATTAAGACTTCCATGTTAAATGGGGAACTAGCTCAAATGGTAGAGCACTCGCTAAGCATGCGAGAGGTAGTGGAATCGATACCTACATTCTCCGTTGTAAGTAATATATTATTATTTTTTGCTGGAGGCAAAGTAATGGAGGGTTTCTTGGAAAATTAATGATTATTTTGAACACAATATTGTGGCATTACGTGCCGTCCACTCCACATTTGGTTATGGGGCTCCATGTTTAGTTACCAAAGTGCAGGTTGGCAGGTTGCCCAGCCAATGGGGATGGTTCCCCTTTCTTTGTCTTTAGAGAGGGAGGAGCAATATCATGATTCTCTCTATGTCCTGGATGTGCGGCGGAATTAACAATAAAGTATCCTTGTATTCCAAAAAGTACTTAAAATAATCTGGCAGGTTGCTTGTCCATTGTAAGGAGTGCACAGAGCTTTAATTTATGTGATATATGTGTCTTTGCTCTGTGTTAAGTTCAGATAATCAAACAGTAAAAAGAATTATTATTAAACTTATGTAAAAATATATCAGGTGAGCTGATCTGAAAACCACTATTTTATAGAACTTTGACATGGTGTCCACCACTCTGGATTTGTACTATGCAGAAATCAAAGGCAGATAAAGAGCTTAGAAAGCAGCGCTGCTAATCACTATAGCTCTGATATCCACCACTCGGTCATGTATGATAAAGTCTGCTGCACAATCATACAACTAAAGTCTGTTTTCAGTCACTTTAAACTGTTTCTGTGGTTTAGTTATTAAACTCGCTGCTCATTTGCCATTATTTAAATATCTGTGACATGACAAGCCATATGCAGTCACTGTAGGCAATTCTAATGCGCTGCTGTGGCTTAGTTGGTTAAAGCGCCTGTCTAGTAAACAAGAGATCCTGGGTTTGAATCCCATCAGTTCCTTGATATTTAAGGCCTATTACTGCCAGTATACAGTCTCTATCCAACACATGACTTAACAATGGGGATGACTAAGTCTCCTAGATAAAGGCAGTTCAGTTACTTAATGTTCCCTCTCTAATCTATCCAAAATAATATTAATGTTCTTACCTGTACTTCTAGTTGTTGTCCTGGAA
>JAFMOC010001444.1:0-19514 GCA_019802505.1 Corydoras sp. C115 | reverse complement strand
ATCCATAACACTCCTTTAGAACATGTGGCGGTGCAGATCGGCCCCCCGCACCCCGCAGATCGGTCGGTCTGATTACCCAGAGTCCTGACGATCAGCGTCTGCATCCCCAGAGCCAGGGACTTCAGTTCCGGCTGGATGGACCTGTGAAAGGCAGAACGTCAGGTTCAGCGGGTCATCATTAATGGGGGGGGGGGGGGGGGTGGCGCTGAAATGATGCTGTTCCGGGGAGCCCTCTCAACTATGTACCCTGCAGTATCTGCCTCTTTTATCATTCATTCATTCATTCATTCATTATCTTCCACTTTATCCTCTATTAGGGTCGCGGTGGGGTTCCACATGCCCATCCAGGGGAGAACGTCTCGGGCGCTGGGCAGATACACCCAGGATAGGGTGTCAATCCATCACTGGGCACACACTCACTCACTTACACACACACTCTATATGGGGCAATTTGGAGAACTCAATTGACTTGATCCATGTTTTTGGACTGTGGGAGGAAACCGGAGAACCCGGAGGAAACCCACGCGGACACGGGGAGAACATGGAAACTCCTCCCAGATGGGGATTCGAACCGGGAATCCCTAGCGCTGAGAAAAGAACATGCTAAACACTAAGCCACCGTGCTGCCCTGTGTCAATCATCCATCCATTCATTATCTTCCGCTTTATCCTATATCAGGTTCGCGGGGGGGGGGGGGTGGTTCCCCATGCCCATCCAGGGGAGAACGTTTCGGGCGCTGGGCAGATACACCCAGGACAGGGTGCCAGTCCATCGCTGGGCACACACTCACTCACTCACACACACACACTCTATATGGGGCAATTTGGGGCAACTCAATTGACTTGATCCATGTTTTTTGGACTGTGGGAGGAAACTGGAGAACCCGGAGGAAACCCACGCGGACACAGGGAGAACATGGAAACTCCTCTCAGATGGGGATTCGAACCGGGAATCCCTAGCTCTGAGAGGAGAACATGCTAAAGCACTAAGCCACCGTGCCGCCCCTCACAAGGTTTCGTCCTTAAATAACAACATAACAGGGAGTTTTTTCTTGCCGCTATCGCTTCGTCTCGCTCTTTGGGGTTTAAAGATAATGAATGAATGATCTGGCAACAAGGGCAGCACGGTGGCTTAGTGGTTTAGCATGTTCTCCTCTCAGCACTAGGGATTCCCGGTTCGAATCCCCATCTGGGTGGAGTCTCCATGTTCTCCCCGTGTCCGCGTGGGTTTCCTCCGGGTTCTCCGGTTTCCTCCCACAGTCCAAAAACATGGATCAAGTCAATTGAATTCTCCAAATTGCCCCATATAGAGAGTGTGTGTGTGAGTGAGTGAGTGTGTGTCCAGCGATGGATTGGCGCCCTGTCCTGGGTGTATCTGCCCCGCACCCGAAACGTTCTCCCCTGGATGGGCATGGGGAACCCCCCCCCCCCCCCCCCCCCCCCCCCCCCCCCCCCCCCCCCCCCCCCCCCCCCCCCCCGCGACCCTAATAGAGGATAAAGTGGAAGATAATGAATGAATGAATGAATGAATGATTGACACAGTGCATCATGTGACTCCGGCATCACTGACTAGAGCAGCAGAACTAAAAGGGGCAGATACTGCAGGGTACATAGTTGAGAGGGCTCCCTCTTTAAATAAGATTAAATAAATGTGTTTTTTAATTTACTTTTAAAGACTAATAAAGGGGCGGCACGGTGGCTTAGTGGTTTAGCATGTTCTCCTCTCAGCGCTAGGGATTCCCGGTTCGAATCCCCATCTGGGTGGAGTCTCCATGTTCTCCCCGTGTCCGCGTGGGTTTCCTCCGGGTTCTCCGGTTTCCTCCCACAGTCCAAAAACATGGCTCAAGGTGAATTGAGTTCTCCAAATTGCCCCATATAGAGTGTGTGTGTGTGTTTGTTTGTGTAAGTGAGTGTGTGCCCAGCAATAAATTGGCGCCCTGTCCTCCCCCCCACCCCCCGTGACCTTAGTAGAGGATAAAGGGAGTTTTGTCTTGCCGCTGTCGCTTCGGCTTGCTCTTTGGGGTTTAAAGGCTTTTCATTCTGTAAAGCTGCTTTGTGATGATGTACTGTTGTAAAAAGCGCGACATAAATAAATAACTTGAACTACAGTATCGGGGCTTTTCAGAATCCACGTACCGGAGCAGGATCACGTAACCGGGCGTGGCCCCGCAGGCTGAGAAGAACGCCCCGATCACCGACACCGCCATGTAGAACTTAAACATGCGCTCGCAGTGGCTGTCGCGTGGACACTGGCCCAGAGTGACCGACATGTTGGCGGCGGGCAGCTGAGCCTCACCTACACACGAGCAGTTATGGAAGACCTGTGAGGAGACAGAATTATGACATCACAACTAGGGCTGAGCTGCAATATTCGCTGATTCGATTCGGAGAACCGTAGTCGACTATGAACCTCATAGTCGAATGTACCATTTTGACCACATGGGGGCGCCCATGGCTGCTGCTAAGCATTAGTTTTTACATGAAATGTCTTTGTTTTCGTTATATATATAGCCTTTTGGCAAATAAAATCATCCTAATTTCTAGAAAAAAAAAAGGTTGTTAGAAAAACAAGTAAAATATAAAAAAATATATCTTTTTTCAAAACTACGCCCTTAGCGCCATCTTGTGGCCAAATTTTAACATGCCCATCCAGGGGAGAACGTTTCAGGCGCTGGGCAGATACACCCAGGACAGGGGGGCAATCTATCACTGTACACACTGAATCACTCAGACACACTCTATATGGGGCAATTTGGAGAACTCAATTGACTTGATCCATGTTTTTGGACTGTGGGAGAAAACCGGAGAACCCGGAGGAAACCCACACGGACACGGGGAGAACATGGAAACTCCACCCAGATTGGGATTCGAACCGGGAATCCCTAGCGCTGAGAGGAGAACATGCTAAACCACTAAGCCACCATGCTGCCCTTGTTGCCAGATCATTCATTCATTCATTCATTATCTTCCGCTTTATACTCTTATTAGGGTCGCGGGGGGGGTTCCCCATGCCCATCCAGGGGAGAACGTTTCGGGCGCTGGGCAGATACACCCAGGACAGGATGCCAATCTATCACTGGACACACACTCACTCACTCACACACTCTACATGGGGCAATTTGGAGAACTCAATTGACCTTGATCCATGTTTTTGGACTGTGGGAGGAAACCGGAGAACCCGGAGGAAACCCACACGGACACGGGGAGAACATGGAGACTCCACCCAGATGGAGATTCGAACCGGGAATCCCCAGCGCTGAGAGGAGAACATGCTAAATCACTAAGCCACCGTGCCGCCCCTTTATCAATCTTTAAAAGTAAATTAAAAACACATTTATTTAATCTTATTTAAAGAGGGAGCCCTCTCAACTATGTACTCTGCAGTATCTGCCTCTTTTAGTTCTGCTGCTCTAGTCAGTGATGCGGGCGGCACGGTGACTTAGTGGTTTGGCATGTTCTCCTCTCAGCGCTAGGGATTCCCGGTTCGAATCCCCATCTGGGTGGAGTTTCCATGTTCTCCCCATGTCCGCGTGGGTTTCCTCCGGGTTCTCCGGTTTCCTCCCACAGTCCAAAAAACATGGATCAAGGTCAATTGAGTTTTCCAGATTGCCCCATAGAGTGTGTTTGCGTGAGTAAGTGTAATTGGCGCCCTGTCCTGGGTGTATCTGCCCAGCGGCCAAAACGTTCTCCACTGGATGGGCATGGAGAACCCCCCCCCCACCAAATGTTCTCCCCGTGTCGGCATGGGTTTCCTCCGGGTTCTCCGGTTTCCTCCCACAGTCCAAAAAACATGGATACATGGATCAAGGTCAATTCAGTTCTCCAGATTGCCCCATAGAGTGTGTTTGTGTGAGTGAGTGTTATCGGCGCCCTGTCCTGGGTGTATCTGCCCAGCGCCCGAAACGTTCTCCACTGGATGGGCATGGAGAACCCCCCCCCCCCCCCACATGTTTTCCCCGTGTCCGCGTGGGTTTCCTCCGGGTTCTCCGGTTTTCTCCCACAGTCCAAAAAACATGGATACATGGATCAAGGTCAATTCAGTTCTCCAGATTGCCCCATAGAGTGTGTTTGCGTGAGTAAGTGTAATTGGCGCCCTGTCCTGGGTGTATCTGCCCAGCGGCCGAAACGTTCTCCACTGGATGGGCATGGAGAACCCCTATCCCCCCACATGTTCTCCCCGTGTCGGCGTGGGTTTCCTCCGGGTTCTCCGGTTTCCTCCCACAGTCCAAAAAACATGGATACATGGATCAAGTTCAATTCAGTTCTCCAGATTGCCCCATAGAGTGTGTTTGTGTGAATGAGTGTTATTGGCGCCCTGTCCTGGGTGTATCTGCCCAGCGCCCGAAACGTTCTCCACTGGATGGGCATGGAGAACCCCCCCCCCCCACATGTTCTCCCCGTGTCGGCGTGGGTTTCCTCCGGGTTCTCCGGTCTCCTCCCACAGTCCAAAAAACATGGATACATGGATCAAGGTCAATTCAGTTCTCCAGATTGCCCCATAGAGTGTGTTTGCGTGAATGAGTGTTATTGGCGCCCTGTCCTGGGTGTATCTGCCCAGCGCCCGAAACGTTCTCCACTGGATGGGCATGGAGAACCCCCATCCCCCCACATGTTCTCCCCGTGTCCGCGTGGGTTTCCTCCGGGTTCTCCGGTTTCCTCCCACAGTCCAAAAAACATGGATACATGGATCAAGGTCAATTCAGTTCTCCAGATTGCCCCATAGAGTGTGTTTGCGTGAATGAGTGTTATTGGCGCCCTGTCCTGGGTGTATCTGCCCAGCGCCCGAAACGTTCTCCACTGGATGGGCATGGAGAACCCCCCCCCCCCCCCCCCCCACATGTTCTCCCCGTGTCGGCATGTTTTTCCTCCGGGTTCTCCGGTTTCCTCCCACAGTCCAAAAAACATGGATACATGGATCAAGGTCAATTCAGTTCTCCAGATTGCCCCATAGAGTGTGTTTGTGTGAATGAGTGTAATCGGCGCCCTGTCCTGGGTGTATCTGCCCAGCGCCCGAAACGTTCTCCACTGGATGGGCATGGAGAACCCCCCCCCCCCCCCCCACATGTTCTCCCCGTGTCGGCGTGGGTTTCCTCCGGGTTCTCCGGTCTCCTCCCACAGTCCAAAAAACATGGATACATGGATCAAGGTCAATTCAGTTCTCCAGATTGCCCCATAGAGTGTGTTTGCGTGAGCGAGTGTAATCGGCGCCCTGTCCTGGGTGTATCTGCCCAGCGCCCGAAACGTTCTCCACTGGATGGGCATGGAGAAACCCCCCCCCCCCCCCACATGTTCTCCCCGTGTCGGCGTGGGTTTCCTCCGGGTTCTCCGGTCTCCTCCCACAGTCCAAAAAACATGGATACATGGATCAAGGTCAATTCAGTTCTCCAGATTGCCCCATAGGACCCCCCCCCCGCGACCCTAATAGAGGATAAAGCAGAAGATGGATGGATGGATTATAGAAATGATATCTGATATGAAGCCCATTTCAACGCTCACCATCTCCTTGCTTGCCCCAGTGGAGCTGTGGCACCCGGCGAGGCAGGGCGTGGCATACGTCACCCCGTTAGAGGAACAGACAGGATCCCAGTGGTTCAGAGAACAGGAGCAGCCGCTGTTACACTGAGATAAGAGGCTCTGCTGCTGGTTGGAATCTTCTGTAAATCTGTCAGGAGCAAAATGAAAGCGAATTTAAAGAACCTCCAGAGAAACCTTTAGCTTGGATTTCATACTGTGCAGTTGGCATGTTCTCCTGTCTCCGTATGTGGCTTCAATCCAGCAGCTTTGGTTTTCTATCATAATGAAATTTCTTGTAGCTGATCTGTCAACAAGGGCGGCACGGTGGCTTAGTGGTTAGCATGTTCTCCTCTCAGCTAGGGATTCCCAGTTCCAATCCCCGTGTCTGCGTGGGTTTCCTCCGGGTTCTCCGGTTTCATCCCACAGTCCAAAAACATGGATCAAGTCAATTGAGATCTCCAAATTGCCCCATATAGAGTGTGTCTGTGTGAGTGAGTGTGTGTCCAGTGATAGAGAAACGGGAGAAACGTTCTCCCCCCCCCCCCCGCGACCCTAATAGAGGATAAAGCGGGAGATAATGAATGAATGAATGAATGAATGATCTGGCAACAAGGGCAGCATGGTGGCTTAGTGGTTTAGCATGTTCTCCTCTCAGCGCTAGGGATTCCCGGTTCGAATCCCCATCTGGGTGGAGTTTCCATGTTCTCCCCATGGCTGTGTGGGTTTCCTCCGGGTTCTCCGGTTTCCTCCCACAGTCCAAAAACATGGATCAAGGTCAATTGAGATCTCCAAATTGCCCCATATAGAGTGTGTGTGTGAGTGAGTGTGTGTCCAGTGATAGATTGCCCCCCTGTCCTGGGTGTATTTGCCCAGCGCCCGAAACGTTCTCCCCTGGATGGGCATGGGGAACCCCCCCCCCCCCCCCCCCCGCGACCCTAGTAGAGGATAAAGCGGGAAATAATGAATGAATGATCTGGCAACAAGGGCAGCATGGTGGCTTAGTGGTTTAGCATGTTCTCCTCTCAGCGCTAGGGATTCCCGGTTCAAATCCCCATCTGGGTGGAGTTTCCATGTTCTCCCCGTGTCCGCGTGGGTTTCCTCCAGGTTCTCCGGTTTCCTCCCACAGGCCAAAAACATGGCTCAAGGTGAATTGAATGCTCCAAATTGACCCATATAGAGTGTGTCTGTGTGTGTGTTTGTGTAAGTGAGTGTGTGCCCAGCAATAAATTGGTGCCCTAGTAGAGGATAAAGCAGAAGATATTGGATGGATGATCTGGTAACACAGCATTGCACCACACACACACACACCACACACACACACACACACACACACACACACAAACACACACACACACACACACACACCACACACACACACCACACACACACACACACACACACACACACACACACACCACACACACACACCACACACACACACACACCCACAAACACACACCACACACACACACACACAAACACACACCACACACACCCACAAACACACACACACACACACAAACACAAACACAAACACACAAACACACACCACACACACACACACACAAACACACACCACACACACACACAAACACTTCGCAATCTTTAAAAAAAAAAAAGATGAAAATTGGAGGCCAATGAGTTTTTTTTGAAGGACTATTATTAAATAAAAAAATTTGATAATGACGTCATAAAACCCCCTGTAGGTTGTTCCAAAACCATTGGCTGTTCAGTGTGTTGTTATTTCGCGGTACTTGTGTCGGTTGTCACGTCTCAGTGCGCCCTTTAGTGTTCAAACTACAGAATTACGCGAGATCCTGATGAAGGTTAAAGCCGCAGAACATTCATTCATTATCTTCTGCTTTATCCTCTGTCAGGGTTGCGGGGGGTGGGGGGGGGGGGTTCTCCATGCCCATCCAGGGGAGAAGGTTTCGGGCGCTGGGCAGATACACCCAGGACAGGGGGGCAATCTATCACTGGACACACACTCACTCACACAGACACACTCTATATGGGGCAATTTGGAGAACTCAATTGACTTGATCCATGTTTTTTGGACAGTGGGAGGAAACCAGAGAACCCGGAGGAGACCCACGCGGACACGGGGAGACATGGAAACTCCACTCAGATGGGGCCTCGAACCGGGAATCCCTAGCACTGAGAGGAGAACATGCTAAACCACTAAACCACCGTGCCGCCCTTATATATATATATATACATTCATCCATTATCTTCTGCTTTATCCTCTATTAGGGTCGGGGGGGGGGGGGGGTTTTCCCCATGCCCATCCAGGGGAGAACGTTTCGGGCGCTGGGCAGATGACACCCAGGACAGGGGGGCAATCTATCACTGGGCACACCAGATGGGGATTTGAACCAGGAATCCCTAGTGCTGAGAGGAGAACATGCTAAACCACTAAGCCCTCCTAAAACTGTCCTAAAAACCTATTTTTTATAGAATAAGCCGTTAAATCTGAAGGTTGCTAAATAAACCAATAGAATTTAAGATGAATCCGAATTTAAAAGCCACAAACCAATGAGCTACCACAATTCCATTTCTCATCACTGATTTAAAATGCGGCGGCACGGTGGCTTAGTGGTTTAGCATGTTCTCCTCTCAGCACTATGGATTCCCGGTTCGAATCCCTATCTGGGTGGAGTTTCCATGTCCTCCCCGTGTCCGCGTGGGTTTCCTCCGGGTTCTCAGGTTTTCTCCCACAGTCCAAAAACATGGATCAAGTCAACTGAATTCTCAAAATTGCCCCATATAGAGTGTGTCTGTGTGAGTGAGTGTGTGCCCAGTGATAGATTGCCCCCCTGTCCTGGGTGTATCTGCCCAGCGCCCGAGACGTTCTCCCCTGGATGGGCATGGGGAACCCCCACCGCGACCCTAATAGAGGATAAAGCGGGAGATAATGAATGAAGGGGCGGCACGGTGGCTTAGTGGTTAGCACGTTCTCCTCTCAGCGCTAGGGATTCCCGGTTCAAATCCCCATCTGGGTGGAGTTTCCATGTTCTCTCCTTGTCCGCGTGGGTTTTCTCCGGGTTCTCCGGTTTCCTCCCACATTCCAAAAACATGGATCAAGTCAATTGAATTCTCAAAATTGCCCCATATAGAGTGTGTCTGTGTGAGTGAGTGTGTGCCCAGTGATAGATTGCCCCCCTGTCCTGGGTGTATCTGCCCAGCGCCCGAAACGCTCTCCCCTGGATGGGCATGGGGAACCCCACCGCGACCCTAATAGAGGATAAAGCGGGAGATAATGAATAATGAATGAATGAATGATTTAAAATGCGTCCACCAGGGGGCAGCCACGATGTGCTTCCCAGTGCTTGAATGTGTTATTAACATTAACGCCGCTGTGAGTGCTGTGCTGTAGAAAAAGCACTGAACAATGCGAATGAAGCAGCGTGTAGGCCTGCAGTTCAGCAGTCAGCCGACAGGGGGCGGATATTTACCCCTGATAGGACAGAGTGAGCCCCGCCACGGGGCTGTTCTCACAGTGCACGAAGTACTGCACCAGCAGGAGGCAGAAGGACAGGCAGCCGGAGAAGACGCAGATCCTTCCAGCGCCGATCACACTGAGTTTGAACCTCTTCATTATGAAACCTCCAGAGATGATTCCCAGAGCCACCGCAGGAAGGTTCATGATGCCTGCGAGGAACACCACACAGATCCAGAACCTCATCAGCATCACATTACCATCAGTCGGGGTTCCGATGCAGGCCGTGTTACTTTATGAAGCTCTTATCTCTGATCCAAATTTATTTGGAACGTTCTATAAAGATCTGAAACATGACCTCAGATCAAAGAGCTGAGTTTATAAAGTGTGACACGGCCTGCATCGGAACTCCGATTGATCATCATAAACCTCATCAGCTTCACATTACGATCAATCGGGGTTCCGATGCAGACCGTGTTACTTTATGAAGCTCTTATCTATGATCCAAAATGATTTGGAACGTTCTATAAAGATCTGAAACTTGACCTCAGATCAAAGAGCTGAGTTTATAAAGTGTGACACAGCCTGCATCGGAACTCCGATTGATCGTAACTCTGATTGATCAACATAAACCTCATCAGCTTCACATTACGATCAATCGGGGTTCCGATGCAGGCCGTGTTACTTTATAAAGCTCTTATCAATGATCCAAATTTATTTGGAACCTTCTAGAAAGATCAGAAACATGACCTCAGATCAAAGAGCTGAGTTTATAAAGTGTGACACGGCCTGCATCGGAACTCCGATTGATCATCATAAACCTCATCAGCTTGACATTACGATCAATCGGGGTTCCGATGCAGGCCGTGTTACTTTATAAAGCTCTTATCAATGATCCAAATTTATTTGGAACCTTTTATAAAGATCTGAAACGTGACCTCAGATCAAAGAGCTGAGTTTATAAAGTGTGACACAGCCTGCATCGGAACTCCGATTGATCATCATAAACCTCATCAGCTTCACATTACCATCAGTCGGGGTTCCGATGCAGACCGTGTTACTTTATGAAGCTCTTATCTTTGATCCGAAATTATTTAGAACGTTCTATAAAGATCTGAAACGTGACCTCAGATCAAAGAGCTGAGTTTATAAAGTGTGACACAGCCTGCATCGGAACTCCGATTGATCATCATAAACCTCATCAGCTTCACATTACCATCAGTCGGGGTTCCGATGCAGACCGTGTTACTTTATGAAGCTCTTATCTTTGATCCGAAATTATTTAGAACGTTCTATAAAGATCTGAAACGTGACCTCAGATCAAAGAGCTGAGTTTATAAAGTGTAACATGGCCTGCATCGGAACCCCGATTGATCGTAATATCAAGCTGATGAGGTTCATGAGGTTTCCTGCGAGGAACACCACACAGATCCAGAACCTCATCAGCATCACATTACCATCAGTCGGGGTTCCGATGCAGACCGCGTTACTTTATGAAGCTCTTATCTTTGATCCGAAATTATTTAGAACGTTCTATAAAGATCTGAAACGTGACCTCAGATCAAAGAGCTGAGTTTATAAAGTGTGACACAGCCTGCATCGGAACTCCGATTGATCATCATAAACCTCATCAGCTTCACATTACCATCAGTCGGGGTTCCGATGCAGACCGTGTTACTTTATGAAGCTCTTATCTTTGATCCAAAATGATTTGGAACGTTCTATAAAGATCTGAAACGTGACCTCAGATCAAAGAGCTGAGTTTATAAAGTGTAACACGGCCTGCATCGGAACCCCGACTGATCGTAATATCAAGCTGATGAGGTTCATGAGGTTGATGAGGTTTCCTGCGAGGAACACCACACAGATCCAGAACCTCATCAGCTTTACATTACAGTCAATCGGGGTTCCGATGCAGACCGCGTTACTTTATGAAGCTCTTATCTTTAATCCGAAATTATTTAGAACGTTCTATAAAGATCTGAAACGAGACCTCAGATCAAGGAGCTGAGTTTATAAAGTGTGACACAGCCTGCATCGGAACCCCGACTGATCATCATAAACCTCATCAGCTTCACATTACCATCAGTCGGGGTTCCGATGCAGACCGTGTTACTTTATGAAGCTCTTATCTTTGATCCGAAATGATTTAGAACGTTCTATAAAGATCTGAAACGTGACCTCAGATCAAAGAGCTGAGTTTATAAAGTGTAACACGGCCTGCATCGGAACCCCGATTGATCAACATAAACCTCATCAGCTTCACATTACGATCAGTCAGGGTTCCGATGCAGACCGTGTTACTTTATGAAGCTCTTATCTTTGATCCGAAATTATTTAGAACGTTCTATAAAGATCTGAAACGTGACCTCAGATCAAAGAGCTGAGTTTATAAAGTAACACGGTCTGCATCGGAACCCCGATTGATCGTAATGTCAAGCTGATGAGGTTCTGGATCTGTGTGGTGTCATGAACCTCATCAGCTTGACATTACGATCAGTCGGGGTTCCGATGCAGACTGTGTTACACTCCGCTCTTATCTATGATCCAAAATGATTTGGAACGTTCTATAAAGATCTGAAATGTGACCTCAAATCAAAGATAAGAGCTTTATAAAGTAACACGGTCTGCATCGGAACCCCGACTGATCGTAATATCAAGCTGATGAGGTTCATGATGCCTGTGTGGAACACCACACAGATGCAGAACCTCATCAGCTTGACATTATGATCAACATAATTGACATATGATCGGGGTTCCGATGCAGACCGTGTTACACTTTATGAAGCTCTATCTTTGATCTGAATTTATTCAGAACGTTCTATAAAGATCTGAAACATGACCTCAGATAAAGGGGTTAGTTCATAAAGTGTAACAAGATCTGCATCGGAACCCCGATTGATCGTCATAAACCTCATCAGCTTCACATTACGATCAATCGGGGTTCCGATGCAGGCCGTGTTACACTTTAGGAACTCAGCTCTTTGATCTGAGGTCATGTTTCAGATCTTAATAGAAGAGCTTTATAAAGTAACACGGTCTGCATCGGAACCCCGACTGATCGTAATGTCAAGCCGATGAGGTTCATGTCACCACACAGAATCCAGAACCTCATCAGCTTCACATTACGATCAATCGTGTTACTTTATAAAGCTCTTATCAATGATCCAAAATGATTTGGAACGTTCTATAAAGATCTGAAACATGACCTCAGATCAAAGATAAGAGCTTTATAAAGTAACACGGTCTGCATCGGAACCCCGACTGATCGTAATGTGAAGCTGATGAGGTTTATGTTGATCAATTGGAGTTACGATCAATCGGGGTTCCGATGCAGACCGTGTTACACTTTATAAACTCAGCTCTTTGATCTGAGGTCATGTTTAAGATCTTTATAGAACGTTCTAAATAATTTTGGATCAAAGATAAGAGCTTTATAAAGTAACACGGTCTGCATCGGAACCCCGATTGACTGTAATGTGAAACTGTTGAGGTTCTGCATCTGTGTGGTGTTCCTCGCAGGCATCATGAACCTCATCAGCTTCACATTACGATCAGTCGGGGTTCCGATGCAGGCCGTGTTACACTTTATAAACTCAGCTCATTGATCTGAGGTCATGTTTCAGATCTTAATAGAACGTTCTAAATAATTTCAGATCATAGATAAGAGCGGAGTGTAACACGGCCTGCATCGGAACCCCGACTGATCGTAATGTCAAGCTGATGAGGTTCTGGATCTGTGTGGTGTCATGAACGTCATCAGCTTGAAATTACGATCAATCGGGGTTCCGATGCAGACCGTGTTACACTTTATAAACTCAGCTCTTTGATCTGAGGTCATGTTTAAGATCTTTATAGAACGTTCCAAATCATTTCAGATAAGAACTTTATAAAGTGTAACACGGTCTGCATCGGAACCCCGACTGATCGTAATGTGAAGCTGATGAGGTTCTGGATCTGTGTGGCCAGCTTGACATTCCGATCAGTCGGGGTTCCGATGCAGGCCGTGTTACACTCCGCTCTTATCTATGATCTGAATTTATTCAGAACGTTCTATAAAGATCTGAAACATGAAACACCTCGGATCAAAGAGCTGAGTTTATAAAGTGTAAAACGGCCTGCATCGGAACCCCAATTGATCGTAATGTGAAGCTGATGAGGTTCATGATGCCTGCAAGGAACACCACTCAGATGCAGAACCTCAACAGCTTCACATTACGATCAGTCGGGGTTCCGATGCAGACCGTGTTACACTCAGCTCTTTGATCTGAGGTCACGTTTCAGATCTTTATAGAAAAGCTTTATAAATTAACACGTTCTGCATCGGAACCCTGACTGATCGTAATATGAAGCAGATGAGGTTTATGACACCACACAGATCCAGAACCTCATCAGCTTCACATTACGATCAATCGGGGTTCCGATGCAGACCGTGTTACTTTATAAAGCTCTTATCAATGATCCAAAATGATTTGGAACGTTCTATAAAGATCTGAAACGTGACCTCAGATCAAAGATAAGAGCTTTATAAAGTAACACGGTCTGCATCGGAACCCCGACTGATCGTAATATCAAGCTGATGAGGTTCATGATGCCTGCGAGGAACACCACACAGATCCAGAACCTCAACAGCTTGACATTATGATCAACATAATTGACATATGATCGGGGTTCCAATGCAGACCGTGTTACACTTTATGAAGCTCTATCTTTGATCCAAAATTATTTAGAACGTTCTATAAAGATCTGAAACGTGACCTCAGATCAAAGAGCTGAGTTTATAAAGTGTGACACAGCCTGCATCGGAACCCCGATTGATCATCATAAACCTCATCAGCTTCACATTACAATCAGTCGGGGTTCCGATGCAGACCATGTTACTTTATGAAGCTCTTATCAATGATCCAAATTTATTTGGAACGTTCTATAAAGATCTGAAACATGACCTCAGATCAAAGAGCTGAGTTTATAAAGTGTAACACGGCCTGCATCGGAACCCCGATTGATCGTAACTCTGATTGATCAACATAAACCTCATCAGCTTCACATTACGATCAGTCGGGGTTCCGATGCAGACCGTGTTACACTTTATGAACTCTTATAAGCTCTTATCTATGATCTGAAATGATTTGGAACGTTCTATTGAGATCTGAAACATGACCTCAGAACACAGAGCTGAGTTTATAAAGTGTAACACGGCCTGCATCGGAACCCCGACCGATCGTAATGTCAAGCTGATGAGGTTCTGGATCTGTGTGGTGTCATGAACCTCATCAGCTTGACATTACGATCAGTCGGGGTTCCGATGCAGGCCGTGTTACATTCAGCTCTTATCTATGATCCAAAATTATTTAGTACGTTCTATAAAGATCTGAAATGTGACCTCGGATCAAAGAGCTGAGTTTATAAAGTGTAACACGGCCTGCATCGGAACCCCGACTGATCGTAATGTCAAGCTGATGAGGTTCTGGATCTGTGTGGCCAGCTTGACATTCCAATCAGTCGGGGTTCCGATGCAGACCGTGTTACACTTTATGAACTCTTATAAGCTCTTATCTATGATCTGAAATGATTTGGAACGTTCTATTGAGATCTGAAACATGACCTCAGATCAAAGAGCTGAGTTTATAAAGTGTAACACGGCCTGCATCGGAACCCCGACTGATCGGAATGTCAAGCTGATGAGGTTCTGGATCTGTGTGGTGTCATGAACCTCATCAGCTTGACATTACGATCAATCGGGGTTCCGATGCACACTATGATCTGAGTTTATTCGGAACGTTCTATTGAGATCTGAAACGTGACCTCAGATCAGTCTGCACACGGTGTCGGCGTTACCGTTCGGTTCTGTGAAATGTTCTCTCAGCTCGATCTTCACAGAATCTGTTCTGACAAACCTCCCGAGTTCAAGGTGAAACAAACAAGCAGGTGACACTTTACACTTGCTGGAACGGCGCCAAGGTCACGTTCCCGTTACGACAGAACCATAAAAGCTGTTTCCCAACGCGACGGACTCGTGTTCAAACAGGGGGACGGGTCAGGTAAACACAGACCTATCAGGAAGATGACCTTGGACGCAGACTGGCCGTAAACCTGTTCCATGAACTTGGGCTTGAACGTGATCATCCCGATGAAGCCGCTGACCTGGACCAGACCGGTGCAGATGATCAGCAGGTACACGGGGTTACGGAACAACCTCCGCAGAGAGGGCAGGAAATCTACAGAATCAAGAACGTTTCATTAGCATTAATATCACAGGCGGCCCGCTGGCTTAGTGCTTTAGCACGTTCTCCTCTCAGCGCTAGGGATTCCCGGTTCGAATCCCCATCTGGGTGGAGTTTCCATGTTCTCCCCGTGTCCGCATGGGATTCCTCCGGGTTCTCCGGTTTCCTCCCACAGTCCAAAAACATGGATTAAGTCAATTGAGTTCTCCAAATTGCCCCATATAGAGTGTGTATGTGTGAGTGAGTGTGTGTCCAGTGATAGATTGCCCCCCCTGTCCTGGGTGTATCTGCCCAGCGCCTGAGACGTTCTCCCCTGGATGGGCATGGGGAACCCCCCCCCCCCCCGCGACCCTAACAGAGGATAAAGTGGAAGATAATTATAATGGATGGATGGAAATATAGTTGGGTGGTACGGTGGCGTAGTGTTTAGCATGTTCTCCTCTCAGCACTAGGGATTCCCGGTTCGAATCCCCATCTGGGTGGAGTTTCCATGTTCTCCTCGTGTCCGCGTGGGTTTCCTGCGGGTTCTCTGGTTTCCTCCCACAGTCCAAAAACATGGATCAAGTCAATTGAGTTCTCCAAATTGCCCCATATAGAGTGTGTTTGTGTGAGTGAGTGTGTGCCCAGCGACAGATTGCCCCCTTGTCCTGGGTGTATCTGCCCAGCGCCCGAAACGTTCTCCCCTGGATGGGCATGGGGAACCCCCCTTCCCCCCCCCGCGACCCTAATAGAGGATAAAGCGGAAGATAATGGATGGGTGGATGATTCACACAGGGCGGTACGGTGGCTTAGTGGTTTAGCACGTTCTCCTCTCAGCACTAGGGATTCCCGGTTCGAATCCCCATCTGGGTGGAGTTTCCATGTTCTCCCCGTGTCCGCGTGGGTCTCCTACGGGTTCTCAGGTTTCCTCCCACAGTCCAAAAACATGGATTAAGTCAATTGAGTTCTCCAAATTGCCCCATATACAGTTGTGATCAAATTTATTCAACCCCCAATGCTGCGAAGGGTTTTATGGAATTCAGTGCACATTTGTAATTGTGTTCATAATGAAATCTTACAAGGACTTGTTAAAGAACTAAATGCAACTAAGATAGCATCAATTGTTTTTGTCATAAAGTATTAAATGGCCTTTTTGTGATTTCTTCATTGACACAATTATTCAACCCCTTTACAACTACCACTCATAAGAACAGAGGTTCATTCCAGTGTTTTCAATCAGGTATTGAAAACACCTGTGGATGTCAACGAGCAGCAATGAAGCATGATAAGCACCAATTAGGCAGATTTAAAAGGACTGTGATACTCAGCTCCTTCTAGACATCTACTGGTGTGTTTACAAGCATGGTGAAGGCAAGAGAATGGTCCCAGAAGACAAGAGAAGAGGTTATTGCTCTTCACAAGAATGGCAATGGATATAAAAAGATTGCGAAGTTTTCAAATATTCCAAGAGACACTATCGGAAGTATCATTCGCAAGTTCAAGTTAAAGGGCACAGTGGAAACGTTACCTGGTCGTGGCAGAAAGAAGATCCTGACCGCGACTGCTGTGCGCTACCTGAAGCGTAATGTGGAGAAAAATCCCTGCGTGACTGCTAAGAAACTGAAAAAAGACCTGTCAGATGTGGGGCACTGAAGTTTCAGCTCAGACAATAAGGGCGCACTGCATAACGAAGACCTCCATGCCAGAACTCCCAGGCGCACCCCCTTGCTGACTCCAAAGAACAAGAAAAGTCGACTGCAGTATGCCAAAAGTCATGTGGACAAGCCACAAAGGTTTTGGGACAGTGTACTGTGGTCAGATGAAACTAAATTAGAACTGTTTGGGACAATGGACCAGCGCTATGTTTGGAGGAGGAAGAACCAGGCTTATGAACAAAAGAAACACCTTGCCTACTGTGAAGCATGGCGGGGGGTCAATTATGCTTTTGGGGCTGTTTTGCTTCTAATGGTACAGGAAAGCTTCAACGTGTGCAGGGTACCATGAATTCCCTCAGTACCAGGAGATCTTGGAGGAAAATGTGATGGAGTCAGTCACAAACCTGCGGCTTGGGAGACGTTGGACCTTCCAACAGGACAATGATCCGAAGCACACATCCAAGTCCACTAGAGCATGGTTGAACATGAAAGGCTGGGAACATTCTAGAGTGGCCATCGCAATCACCAGTCTTAATCCAATTGAGAACCTCTGGTGGGACCTAAAGAAGGCAGTTGCAGTGCGCAAGCCTAAGAATGGTGACTGAACTGGAGGCTTTTGCCCATGAAGAATGGGCTAAGATACCCATAGGTCGCTGCAAGACACTTGTGTCAAGCTATGCTTCACACTTGAAAGCTGTCCATAACTGGAAAAGGAGGTGTACTAAGTACTAAAAAATAATGGCACTAGGGGGTTGAATAAACTGATAATGATGTGAGCACATTAAAGACATTTGTGGTTATTCCATCAATAAAATATTATGTATATTTGTCTAATTTCTATAAAGTGCCTACTTTGATATAATTGTAAATAAGATGACTGAAATGATCCAAAGATCAATGTCAAAACTGGCCAAAACACTTTATTTCAGTGGGGGTTGAATAAATTTGATCACAACTGTAGACGTGTGTCTGTGTGAGTGGATTGTGCGTGTCCACATTGATGGATTGCCCCCCTGTCCTGGGTGTATCTGCCAGCGCACGAAACGTTCCTCCTGAATGGGCATGGGGAACCCCACCGCGACCCTAACATAGAGGAAGATAATGAATGAATGAAAATATATATAGTATATGAGAGCGGCACAGAGGTTTAGTGGTTTAAGCACGTTCTCCTCTCAGCACTAGGGATTCCCTGTTCGAAATCCCCATCTGGGTGGAGTTTCCATGTTCGTCCATGTGTACGCGTGGGTCTCCTACGGGTGTCTCCCGTGTTTCCTCCCTCAGTCCAAAAAAACATGCATCAAAGTCAATTGATTCTCCACAAATTGCCCCATAATAAAGTGTATGTGTGTGACGTTGAGTGTGTGGCCCAGTGATAGATTGCCCCCCTGTCCTGGGTGTATCTGCACAGCGCTGCACAAGTCGTTCTCCCCTCGGATTGTGGCATGGGGAACCCCACGACCCTAATAGTATGATAAATCGGGAGATAATAATATATTTTGGGTATGGAATGGAAATAGTTAAGTTTGGTAGGCACGGTGGCGTTAGTGGTTTAGCATGTTCTCCTCTCAGACTAGGGATCCCGTTCGGAATCCCCATCTGGGTGGAGTTTCCATGTCTACCCCGTTTCCGCGTGGGTTATCTCCGGGTTCTCGGTTTCCTCCCACAGCCAAAAACCATGGATCAAGTCATTGAGTTCTCCAAAAATTGCCCCTATAAAGGGGGTTGTGTGCGGCTGTGTGGTGAGGTGTAACCCGGACAGATTGCCCCCTTTTCCGGGGATCTGCCCCGCGCCCGAAAGTTCCCCCCTGAAAGGGCATGGGGAAACCCCCCCGCGACCCCAAAAGAGGAAGATAATGAATGAATGAATAAAATGGGCGGTCGGTGGTTTAGTGTTTAGCAGTTCTCCTCCAGCGCTATGGATTTCCCGGTTCAAATCCCCACTGGGTGGGTTTTTTCCCCCGTGTCCCCGTGGGGTTTCCCCCGGGTTCTCCCGGTTTTCCTCCCCCAGTCCAAAAAATACATGAAGTCAATTTAGTTCTCCAAATTTTCCCCATATAGGGGTATGTTGTGAGGGAGTGTTACCCCGCGTAGATTTTGGGCCCGCCTGGGTTATCTGCCCGCCCGAAAAGTTTCTCCCGGATGGGCATAAGGAAACCCCCCCACACCCTAATAGAGGGTAAAGGGAAAATAATGGTGGATGATTCACAAGGGTGGCACGGGGCTTAGTGGTTTAGCCGTTCTCCTCTCACGCTAGGGGGTTTTCCCGGGTTCGAAACCCATTGGGGGATTTCCATGTTCCCCCGTGTCCGCATGGGTTTTTCCCCCGGGGTTCTCCCGTTTCTCCCACTCCAAAAAAATGGATCAAGTCAATTAGTTTTCCCAAATTGGCCCCCTATAGGTGTGTCTGTGGATTGCCCGCGCCCCGAAAAGTTCTCCCCCGGTGGGCTGGGGGAAACCCCCCCGGAACCCCCCCCTCCCCCTGACCCTAATAGAGGATAAAGCGGAAGATAAAGGGGTGAAATTTAATAATATATAAAAAGGGCGGACGGTAGTTTAGGTTGGCTGTTCTCCCCTCGCGTAGGGGTCCCCTTCGAAATTCAATCTGGGTGGAGTTTTCCTTTCTCCCCGTGTCCGCGTGGTTACGCGAGGTTTTATTCGCGCTGGCCCTGGGGTCATGGGCTGTGGGGGTGCAGTGTAGCCCCCC
>JAFMOC010001446.1:0-18737 GCA_019802505.1 Corydoras sp. C115 | reverse complement strand
CTGTTTGCAGACGATGTGTTCTTGTTAGCATCATCAGGCTGCAAATGTCAGCTCTTACTGGATCGGTTTGCAACCGAGTGTGAAGCGGCCGGGATGAGAATCAGCACCTCCAAATCCGAGGCCATGGTTCTCAGTCGGAAAAGGGTAAAGAGTCCTCTCTGGGTCAGGGATCAGATCTTGCCTCAAGTGGAGGAGTTTAAATATCTCGGGGTCTTGTTCATGAGTGATGGTAAGATGGAGCGTGAAATTGACAGACGGATGGGGGCGGGGTCAGCAGTGATGCGGACCCTATACTGGTCTGTTGTGGTAAAGAAGTAGCTGAGCCACAAGGCAAGGCTCTCGATTTACCAGTCGATCTACGTTCTGACCCTCACCTATGGTCATGAGTTTTGGGTAATGACCAAAAGAGCAAGATCGCGAATACAAGCAGCCGAAATGGGTTTCCTCCGCAGGGTGTCCGGGGTCTCCCTTAGAGACGGGGTGAGAAGCTCGGTCATCCGGGAGAGACTCGGAGTGGAGCCGCTATTCCTCCACGTCGAAAGGAGCCAGCTGAGGTGGTTCGGGCATCTGGTAAGGATGCCTCCTGGGCGCCTTCCTAGGGAGGTGTTCCAGGCAAGTCCAGCTGGAAGGAGACCCCGGGGAAGACCCAGGACACGCTGGAGGGAGTATATCTCTCTGCTGGTCTGGGAACACCTCGGGGTTCCCCCAGTCGAACTGGTGAAAGTGGCTGGGGCGAGGGAGGTCTGGGTCTCCCTACTTTGGTTGCTGCCCCCGCGACCCGAACCCCGGACATGCGGAAGATGTTGTTATTGTTGTTCTTGTTCTTGTTGTTATCGTTGACTTTGGGAGACTCTGAGATGATCACGTGATCTTCAGTTCTCAGTGCGAGCCCCGTCACAGTTACACCCACACCGCTTCACCCCCACACTGCAAATCAACTGCACATGCGCAGAGCCGCCGCAGACTGACCCCGCCCCGTATTTACATTTATATGAAAATAGAAGCGAGTCTTCATTGAGACACAAAAAGAAATAAAAACTGTGTTTAACTTTAAATGAAATGAAAGTCACACAGTCTCAGTCTCTCACCTTATTCAACATACAGGGCTGAACGGAGACGAGCGGTTCCTGCTAACGGCTACTCTGATGATAACATTTAACAACACTGCAAACACCTGATTTACCTCAGAATGATTTATACAAAACATTAAAGTCACAAAGTTATTTTCATAAGTGAAGACTTATTTTTTCAAAGGAAACAGAAGTTGTTCATTTGTAGTTCTAACAGATTTAATTTGCATGTATTGTGCAAATTAGGGCGGCACGGTGGCTTAGTGGTTTGGCATGTTCTCCTCTCAGCGCTGGGGATTCCTGGTTCGAATCCCAATCTGGGTGGAGTTTCCATGTTCTCCCCGTGTCCGCGTGTGTTTCCTCTGGGTTCTCCGATTTCCTCCCACAGTCCAAAAAACATGGTTCAAGTCAATTGAATTCTCCAAATTGCCGCATATAGAGTGTGTGTGTGAGTGTGTGTGTGCCCAGCGATAGATTAGGGTCCTGTCCTGGGTGTATCTGCCCAGCGCCCAAGACGTTCTCCCCTGGATGGGCATGGGGAACACTTCTAGTGACATTTAGCACAGCCAATAGCTACTCTCCTTATTGAGGAGTGGGCAACACTGCCCCCATATATTTATTCTCCATCAGTGTGTGTTCTCGACTCTCAGGTCCAGTGTGGTTCTTGTGGTTGATCTGTTTAGCCTGAGAGTTTGTAGAACATGAAGTGAAACAGGAAGTGACCATTCATTTTCTTTTTGATCTCAATCTGCATTTCCACTTGTTGCTGTGTAACTATGGCAACCAGATCTCAATAGATTTTAAGAAATGTGACTTTAATAAATGTGATGTTCTCATTTGTAAGTCGCTTTGGATAAAAGTGTCTGCTAAATGACTAAATGTAAATGTTATAAATATCCTGCGTTTTTAAATATTTAAATAATAAGATTATACTGCGTTTTTAAAATCACTCACATTCAATGAGGTGCAGAGGTTATACTCAGCTGCCCCTACCCCCCCCCCCACCAGTTCACCTCTGATTCTCTCTGGTGTCTGTGAGCTTCTACCCTCCCTCTCTCTCACTTAACTGTTCTCTCTCTCTCTCTCTCTCTCCTCTCTCTCTCTCTCTGTCTCTCTCTCTCTCTCTCTCTCTCTCTCTCTCTCTCTCTCTCTGTCTCTCTCTCTCTCTGTCTGTCTCTCTCTCTCTGTCTCTCTGTCTCTCTCTCTCTCTCTCTCTCTCTCTCTCTCTCTCTCTGTGGTGGAGGTGGTTCTTACACAGTTCTCTGCTACATCACTCACTCAGTCATCAGTGGTGCAGGATGGAGTTCAGTTCTCTCTCTCTCATCTTCTGTGAGTAAATCTTCTCTTTCTATCTTCAGTATATTCTATCTTACTAAATGAAGCAGTACTGAACTCACTCAGCTTCTGATTCAGTACATCATCAGTAGTTGGAGTTCTAGTTCATGTTGTTTTATAGCATTAAGGTGTGTTTGATGTGTTGATGTACAGAACACTGTGTTCATCATGAACATTCTTTATATAAAAACATCAGATCATTATATCACTGCTTATTGTGTTATATGAAATTAATTAATTAAACACACACACACACACACACACACACACACACACACGTTTGTTGTATGCATTTTATGAATTCTGTAGAGACTCAAGTCAAAGTTAGTCAGAGTAAATCCAGCACAGTTTGCAGTGTGGGCCCTTGAGCGGGGCCCTTAACCCTCATGTCTCCTGGGGTGCTGTATCATGACTGACCCTGTACTCTGACCTCAACCCCAAGTTAGGATTCTTGTAGATCACTTTGGATCAAAGCATCTGAATAATAACATAATGTGATGTAATGTAACTGTGTACGACAAAAATAATTGAGGGCGCGGAAGCTCAGTGGTCAGGGTGTTGGGTTATCAATCTGAAGGTTGGGGGTTCAAATCCCAGGTCCACTGAAGTTACCAGTGTGGGTCCTTGAGCAAGACCCTTAACCCTCATTGCTCCAGGGATGTTGTGATGAACCCTGTGCTCACCTTATAAGTCGCTTTGGATCAAAGCATCTGAATAATAACATAATGTGATGTAATGTAACTGTGTACGACAAAAATAAACTTTTAATTGATTTAATTTGTTTTAACACATTTATCCACACATGCTTACACACACTCTTAAAGTTAGTGTGTGTTGGAGATAGAGGAAGGTTTTTTTTCATACACATATATTTTTGCACACTGATGCATTTGATACCTTTTTTTCGCCTTATATGTAAGTGATATAGAGTCAGGTTTTTTTTTAACATTTACACACACTCTCTCTTATGGGTAGTGAGTGTAGAATAGATTAGCACTTCCCTTTTTTTCTAAAAATGTTTCCCGGAAAGTAATTAAATAGTTATGAATAGTAAAGTTTTAAATGAAGTTAATTTTTACTCACAATATTAAAGTTTCATCTTCAGTAAATTATATGGAATTATGTTACTTTAATCTTAATCTGTATTTAAATTTTTAATTTAATCTACATTTTATTTTTATTTACATATAACTTTAGTAACATTAACATAATAAATATAAATGAATAAAAATCATTATATTTCTGTCTGCAGAGTCACTTTTCAGACTCCTGTACATTTACATTCAGTCATTTAACAGATACAGAAAAGTGACTCTGCAGACAGAAATATAATGATTTTTATTCATTTACATTTATTATGTTAGTTACTAAAGTTATATGTAAATAAATAATAAAATGCAGATTAAGATTAAAGTAACATAATTCAATAACATTTACTGAAGAAGAAACTTTAATACTGAATGTAAAAATTCACTTTCATTAAAACTTTAACATTTATAACTATTTACTGTACAATTACTTTTAGGCAGCGTGGTTTCAGAGGAAAACAAAAAAAGTGTGAATGTGAAAAAAAAAATGGAACTGCCTCTATGTCCCTCACACATAAAGCTAAAGAGTGTATGTGTGCAGAAATGTGTGTGAGGGTTTAACTATAACTGTATGATGGAAGTATGAAAAAACGATTCCTTCCTCTATCTCTAACACACACTAACTTTAAGTGTGTGTAAGCATGTGTGCATAAATGTTTTAAAACAAATGAAATCAATTAGAACTTCTGCTCTTATCAGGAACGTGTCTCTGTCTAATTTGTCTGATGTGCGTCTTGTGTACACTGACTGGTTCCATCGGTTTTTGAGGTTCTGTAGGTTGTTCCTTTATTTATTTATTTATTTATTTACCAGTGATCTGTTGTGCTTCATGTTTTTTGTTGGTTACACATTTGTTCCACTTTGGTTTGTCACTTGTTCATAATATGTGTAACAGCATCTCTCTCGCTGTTCCCAAAACCAGCCTGTGGCCACGCCCCTAAATCCGAAGCACTGCCTCGCGAATCATCTCCATTCGATAGTTTGTGTTTGTGTTTTTGCAATTTATTTGACGAACAAGATGAGTGAAGGACTTCGCTCCAAAAGAACTAAAATGTTCCACTTTCATTCAGAGTGGTATACATTTTTTGACAATCTCAAACTCAAAATGCGTTTGCTTGATTTGCCAAGTAGCCATTGCTCTTCCATTGTGTTTGGTGGTTTGGTTGTACTAAAACCTAGTTTTCTCCATGCTATTTGCTGCAATGTGTTTAATAAAAGAGCAATTTCTGTGAAAATAGCAATCTGAAGCCGTCTTCTATGCTGATTCGACAAAACTAACATCCATCCATCCATTATCTTCCACTTTATCCTCTATTAGGGGAGAGAATCTCGGGCAATGGGCAGATACTACACCCACGCGGACACGGGGAGAACATGCAAACTCCACCCAGATGGGGATTCGAACTGGGAATCCCCAGTGCTGAGAGGAGAACATGCTAAACACTTGTTACTGTGCTGCCCCAATACTAACATGATGTGTGTAAACAGGTTTTAATATAAAAGCCCCAAAAAAATGATTAACCCTGGTAGATCTCGATGACCTGTCCAATGGAAAAGTAGATCTCAGGCCAGAAAAGTGTGGCACCCCTGATCTAACACTTTGCTCAGACCCCAAACCATCAAGTTTGGATATTTGTACGTCGCTTTAAATAAAAGCATCTGCAAAATGACCAAATCTAATCTAATGGTACATGATCTGATCTCTCGTTAATAAGGAGACTACAGTGTCCTGATCTCTTAATTAGATAAGTAGACCTGTTTGGAGTTCTGACCAATCACTAACCTCGCTGTGAGAGACTGTGGTGAATGTAGGGGTGAGAATGTTAGCCTTTGGTTGGACAGAGTATTGTAGGATCACTTTTAATTTGATATTGGGCTCTATATACAAGTTTAGGAGGAAATACCCCCAGTGCAGATCTGTATAGGAATCAGAATATATATTTGATTTTTCATGGGCGGCACAGTGGCTTAGTGGTTGGCATGTTCTCCTCTCAGCACTGGGAATCCCGGTTCGAATCCCCATCTGGGTAGAGTTTCCATGTTCTCCCTGTGTCCGTGTGGGTTTCCTCCGGGTTCTCCGGTTTCTTCCCACAGTCCAAAAATATGGATCAAGTCAATTGAATTCTCCAAATTGCCCCATATAGAGTGTGTTTGTGTGAGTGAGTGTGTGCCCAGAGATAGATTGGCGTCCTGTCCTGGGTGTATCTGCCCAGCGCCCGAGACGTTCTCCCCTGGATGGGCAATGACCCTAATATAAGATATTGCGGAAGATGTTTTTTCATACAATACTATAAACAGATCTGTCATGACATTTACATGAACTAAAGCTAGAACAACTGTTGTTTCTCTGAGGTCATGACTGATGTTATTTTGTCCTGGCATGATGAAGACACACATCAGTGCTCCAAAATGTTACCATTCCTAAATTCTTAATCCTCATGATGACAGTAACAGAGTCTGAATATTTTCTGAATGAACTTGATGTGCTGTTTTAAATGTAATTATAAAGATTCAATTAAATTTGTCTTTCTTCTCATTTAGTGCTGATTGGATTCTTCCACTCTTCTCTCTCCCAACGTTCAGGTACTAAATGATATGATGTTATATGTAAATTAATTACATTTTTATATTTCATAATTAAAATTAACATTGTGATGTAAAGTTTTCATTATAAACACTATGTTAGTTTTTGTACTTCAGTTCAATCAGAGGATCAAATAAATCAATTAATCAGAGATTTTAACTGAAATTAGATCCTGTACCTGATGGATGGTTCCACTAATGTGATATGCAGTACCTAAATTTTCATTGTTTATCAGAAAGAACTTGAAACCTTTTCATTAGTTTAATTGTTCCTGATTTTTTTATGTAAACAGTTAATGTTTTTAAAATTAAATCTGTATCTTTAATATTCAACTACATTGTTTTATGTATTAACAGTAAAACCAACAGTGAGTGTGAATTGGAACTCCGTCTACACTGGAGACAGTGTTACTCTGACCTGTGATCTACAACCTGCTACTGGATGGACAGAGTTTTACTGGTACAGAGATGATCAGACAACTGAAACTACATACAGTAACACATACAGTGTTAAACTCTCTATTACAGTGGAACAATAAAGTTCAAATGTTCAGCATATAGATATTACAACTATTACACAGTACAGTGATGAAGTCCAGATTACAGTCAGCAGTAAGTGACTCTCTCTATTAAACTACATTCACATTAACATGATAATTCAAATACATTTATAGAAAGAGAATAAATTCATGGTGGAATAAAGACTAGTAAGATACAGTAAGATAAATAATGCTCAGATTTGTACAGTGAGCCGTTACATGTTACAGTGATGCTGTGGGATGTTAAAATATATTGTTACCACTGGCCAATCAGATTTCAGGAAGTATTTATTTAATTATCTTTTGACACAAAATCTTGTAATTTAATCGACCAAACCTTCTATGTCGGCATTATGATTGACCACTGGGGGCGCTGGTCATGATGTAAAATCTCATCTCATCTTATCTTCCTCTGAATACCATGCCCATCCAAGGAGAACGTTTTGGGCACGCTGCAGATGCACCCAGGACAGGGCGCCAATCTATCACTGGGCACACACTCACACAGACAGAGTCACACTATATAGGGGCAATTTAGAATTTAGAACCCAGAGAAAACCCATGTGGACATGGGGAGAACATGGAAACTCCTCCCAGATCAGGATTTGAACCTGGATCCACAGTGCTGAGATGCAGACGTGCTGACTCTATAAGTCACCTGAAAAAAACTTTCATTTGAAGTGTTTTAATAAATTTAATGTGTCATGTATTCATTTAAACTTTTGACAAATATGTTTGGTATCTTTATAATGAGCAACTTTTAAAACTTAAAAAAAAAAAAAAATTAAGAATTTTAAAAGAATTTTGAAGTTTGAGGTTAAGCAAAGGAGCTCCATGTCAGAATCAATAATACAGCAATAATTAAAACAATGATGAACCATCAGTAAAAACACAGAAGAAAATTTCATCCTGTTTCATTCTGTCCTCATCATTCATTCATCATACAGTTTATTGATTCATATTCTATTGTATTATCTTTTCCAGAGAGACCAAAACCCACTGTGATGATACATCCTGGTGATGGTGTGTTCAGAGGAGAACCTGTTAAACTCACATGTAACATACAGGATGATAAAGTCTCTAAGTGGCAGTACAGCTGGTTTAAAGATGGTTCAGACTCAGTTATCAGTACTGATCAGGTTTATACCATCAGTCATGTGACAGAGACTCCCTCAGGTAAATACACCTGTAGAGGAAGTGATCATCGAGGCTCCTCCCACATGAGTGATGCTGTTACACTGACTGTATCAGGTGAGATTCATCTCTTTATTATTAACATAAACTGTACTGTTGATTTAAAAAATAACAAATGAATTCCATTTAGAATGAGGGACATCATTATTAAGTTCTTATAAAGCAGGGCTTGGGCATCACATCAACGTAATCGATTATGAAAAATAGGTCTATTTGCATAACTTGCATTGACGCATCAACAAAATGGCTTCGCCCTACAAAAAAAAAAGAATTTGTCCAGAGCGCAAGTATTAGCAGCAGCTAAAAATCGTCCTTGTACATCTAAATTGTGGGAGCACTTCACACAGAAACACAACAGTGTGATGCTCTGTCACATTTTCAAAATGGAGACGGCTTCTCACAACATTACAACTGCTACACACCAGAGTTTAAATCACAAACATCCCGCCAAGCTTTATACACATGGCACAAAACAGTGGAGTAGGTTCAGTTTACTAGTTTTTTTTTTCTTATCTTAGCATATTATTTAAAGGTTTTTAACACATTTAATGTCTTAACATGTCATAACATGTTTCCTTCATCAGTATTGCATTACTTACCATTTCTTCGTTGTTCTGTGTTGATACATGCAGCTTTTCTTAATAGCGCTCATGCAGCGTGTTTTTATAATCACATTCAGATCAATTTGAATGTCAGTGCTTTTATATAGTCAACAAAAAATATAATCAACATGTTTAGTCTATAAAATGTCATGTCATATGTGCTTCGAAGTACGATCATTGCAGTTCTTTTTCACCAAGAACCACTGATTTAATAATTTAGCTATTTTGAAAAAAGGATTAATTTTTACATCCAGTAAGACATTTCAGTAATAGTAAAAGACTTATTTTTAAATATTCCACCATCTTTCTAATGTGTTTTATATTATACCTGAATTATTGAATCTCTTGTTGCTGAGATTTGATGTTTGATAAATCTGTTGATGCTAAAGCATTTTTGTGTTTTATTAGTTCCCTTAAGAGCACTGTGTTTGATTAAAGAAATATTTCAACATTAAAGGTTTTTATTTTTCATTACTTTGGAGAAGTTATTGTAATTTCAAACCCAATCACAATAGAGTAATAGTTTTAGATGAATCGACTAATTGGGGGAAAAAAAGAATCGTTAGATTAATTGATAGAAAATGAATTGTTGGGGGGGAAGGCATGGTGGCTTAGTGGTTTAGCATGTTCTCCTCTCAGCGCTAGGGATTCCTAGTTCGAATCCCCATCTGGGTGGAGTTTCCATGTTCTCCCCGTGTCTGTGTGGGTTTCCTCCGGGTTCTCCGGTTTCCTCCCACAGTCCAAAAACATGGATCAAGGTAAATTGAATGCTCCAAATTGCCCCATATAGAGTGTGTCTGTGTGAGTGAGTGTGTGTCCAGCGATGGATTGGTGCCCTGTCCTGGGTGTATCTGCCCAGCGCCCGAGACGTTCTCCCCTGGATGGGCATGGGGAACCCCACCGCGACCCTAATAGAGGATAAAGCGGGAGATAATGAATGAATGAATGAATAATTGTTGGGTGGAGCCCTACTATAAAGTCATGTGGGGGGTAAAGCTTATGACATCACATCAATCACCTGAACAAATAAGTGTGGTGTATAAACTGGTGCTAAATGTTCAGAGTTATTTGATCAGTTAAAGGTGTATTACAGGGGTTCAGTCTGAGTTTAACACTGAGCTCAACATTTTCTTATCAGTGCAGTTAGAACAGTCTGTATCTCCCGAACTCTCAACAGAACATGAACATCACAGTCCTGATCAACACAGCTCACCTGCTGCTGCTGTGACAGCGAACTGGAACTCCTTCTACACTGGAGACAGTGTTACTCTGACCTGTAATCTACCACCTGCTACTGAACATGGAGAGTTTTTCTGGTACAGAGATGATCAGAGTCCTGAAACTACATCCAGAAACCCATACAGTGTTCAACTCTCTAACAGTGGAAAATAAAGTTCAAATGTTCAGCACGTAGAGAAAACAACTATAAAACAGACCGCAGTGATGAAGTCCAGATTACAGTCAGCAGTAAGTGACTCTTTATTCCACCATGATTTTATTCTCTTTCTATAAATGTATTTGAATATTATATAAAATATATAATATTGTAAAATATTAATAGATTGTTGAAAATACATGCACATCTTCAGTTAATCAAATCAAATTAAAGTTTATTTGTCAAATGTATAGTTATTCATGGTACAGCTAGCAGTGAAATGCTTTGGCACCTGCCACCACAAGTAAGAGAAAAGTTACAATTAAGAATGAAAGTGCAGTGTGCAGGATTGAGTTTGGTTTAGTCCTGTGTTTTAGTTCTGATTTAGAGTCTGAACAGTCATCGAAAAGAAGCTCAATTTTATTCAGATGTCAGTTAACAAACATTTAACTTAATTAATGAATTTATCTCTCTAATTAGTTAATCTGGATTCAGCTCCAAAGACTTTTGCAATTTCTGCATTTAAAAAAAAAGCTCCAAATGAAAACAATTATCTTTTAGTTTCCGGTTAACAGATGTACTCTTCTACTTTAAGAGAGTAGCACCAGTAGATTCATTTAATTGATTTAATTGTTGATTGATTGATCAAAGTAGAGTTTGGTTTGGTGTTTGTAAGGTTTCTCATTCTCATCAGCTGACGCATTTCTCCTGTTAGACATGCTCTTCATACAAGATTTTTATTTTATGAACATTATTCACTGAAATAACAGTCCCAAAATGGTGGACACCTCGTGGACACTACAGGACTTTAGTTTAATTTTCGTCTCGTCCAGTCTGCATCTTCGTGTATTTGTCTCTGTTAATGAGTTTAATGATCCTCGTTTACTGGTCTTTGTCTAAATAAAGCCATCTTACCTGAGTATTACCTGCCAATCATCCATTTAAGTACATCCTGTGTGTGTGAGTGTGTGAGTGTGTGTGTGTGTGTGTGTGTGTGTGTGTGTGTGTGTGTGTGTGTATACTGTGTTCTCTCTGTGATTTTTGCATTAAAACCTTTTCTTTTCTCTTTGTATTGTTTTTAATTCACACAGGCGGCTGAATCTTAACATTCTGTCCTCATCATTCATTCATCATACAGTTTATTGATTCATATTCTATTGTATTATCTTTTCCAGAGAGACCAAAACCCACTGTGATGGTAAATCCTGGTGATGATGTGTTTAGAGGAGAACCTGTTAATCTCACATGTAACATACAGGATGATAAAGTCTCTAAGTGGAAGTACAGCTGGTTTAAAGATGATTCAGATTCAGTTATCAGTACTGATCAGGTTTATATCATCAGTCATGTTATAGAGACTCACACAGGTAAATACACCTGTAGAGGAAGTGATCATCGAGGCTCCTCCCACATGAGTGATGCTGTTACACTGACTGTATCAGGTGAGATTCATCTCTTTATTATTAACATAAACTGTACTGTTGATTTGAAAAGTAACAAATGAATTCCATTTAGAATGAGGGACATCATTATTAAGTTCCTATAAAGTCATGTGGGGGGTAAAGCTTATGACATCACATCAATCACCTGAACAAATAAGTGTGGTGGTTTGTTGTTTAACCAGCTATACATGTTACAGCTAGAAGTGAAATGATTTGGTGTCTGCCACCACAAGTAAGAAATAAAGTTGAAATTAAGAACAAACAAGTAAAAAAAACATACAAATAAAACAAATGTAAAAGATTTAGAATGTGATCTGTATAATTAAAGTGTTAAAGTGCACAGTGTGCATCTATGTGTTCAACTAAATGCAGTGCAAAGTGACAGGAGATGTTCTGAAAGTGTGCAGTGTGCAGGATTGAGTTTGGTTTAGTCCTTTGTTTTAGTTCTGGTTCAGAGTCTGAACAGTCATCAGAAAGAAGCTCAATTTTAATCAGTTTTATCTGTAAATTAAACAGACATTTACCTTCACTAATGAATTCATCTCTCTAACTCATTCATTTACATTCAGCTCCAAAGACTTTTATGATTTTTAACTAAAACAATCATAAACATTAAATTATTTTACTGTTCATCATTTTATTTAAATTTTAAATGGAGCATGGACGCTCAGTGGTCAGGGTGTTGAGCTGTCAATCTGAAGGTTGTGGGGTCAAATCACAGGTCCACTGACATTAACATTGTGGGTCCTTCAGCGAGGCCCTTAACCCTCATTGCTGCAGGTGCTGTATCAACCCTGTGCTCTGACCCCAAACATCACATTACGATTCTTATAAGTTGCTTTAAATAAAAGTGTCTGATAAATGAGCAAATATAATGTAATATTCTATTGTATTATCTTTTCCAGAGAAACCAAAACCCACTGTGACAATATATCCTGATGGTTATGTATTCAGTAGAGAACGTGTTAAACTCACATGTTACATACAGGATGATAAAGTCTCTAAGTGGAATTACAGCTGGTTTAAAGATGGTTCAGATTCAGTTATCAGTACTGATCAGGATTATACCATCAATCATGTTACAGATACCGCCTCAGGTAAATACACCTGTAGAGGAAGTGGTGATCGAGGCTCCTCCCACATGAGTGATGCTGTTACACTGACTGTATCAGGTGAGATTCATCTCTTTATTATTAACATAAACTGTACTGTTGGGCTGCACGGTGGCTTAGTGGTTGGCATGTTTTCCTCTCAGCGCTGGGGATTCCTTGTTCGAATCCCCATCTGGGTGGAGTTTCTATGTTCTCCCCGTTTCTGCGTGGGTTTACTCCGGATTCTCCGGTTTCTTCCCTCAGTCCAAAAACTTGTATCAAGGTAAATTGAATGCTCTAAATTGCCCCATATAGAGTGTGTTTGTGTGTGTGTCTGATTTGTCCGGTTCCACTAACGAAATCCAGATGTGAACTGTTCTCACTAAGTTAAGTGAGGCTTGTGTAATCGATGATCCTACGTTTGCACACAGAATTCCAACAGCTCCAGTAATCAATATTCAATAACCTGAAAAAAAT
Source organism: Corydoras sp. C115 (assembly GCA_019802505.1). Lineage (NCBI taxonomy): Eukaryota > Metazoa > Chordata > Actinopteri > Siluriformes > Callichthyidae > Corydoras > Corydoras sp. C115. The sequence continues at coordinate 5,941 of JAFMOC010001446.1, read as the reverse complement.
GTCCAAAGAACCTTAAAAACGAGTTTCTTTTTTCTCTCCAGCTGAATGAGAATTACTTATACATCTTTATAATTAATATAAAGATATAATTACTATTAAACACAACACTCATTGTATTACTAAAGCCACAGAAACTACCTGGCTGAATATTACAGACAGATTAAATGCACAAACATACAATTTAATATGTTGTTAAGCATTTTAAAGGTGTTAAAGTAATTTAAAAATAGTAATAATTAATCATATCTGGATTTGGTAGCAACATGGTCAGAGTAAAAAGAAAGTTAAAAATAAATTTTAAAACATACTCCAGAATGATAATTGCAGTTTCAGGTGATTAATCTGATGTGCAAAATAAATGTTAAATGTTATATTTGGGACATTCTAAAATGCTTAACGTGAAAACAGTTTAATGTGGCTTAATGTATTAAAACAGTAATCTAGAAACACCAAACTTCACTCATTTATTCCTCTCTTTAGTCTCTACTGTAATTATGAAGCTGAACTCCAAAAGGAAACTCATCATTTTCATTTTAATTATTTTTTCTCATTCAAACCCATTATAAGGATTTGACTGAACGTGTAAATGATTACAGAACGTTTGTGGTTTGGTAAACGTGAATTTATTCTACGTTATAGCATTTACTTTTTGCACCAAGTTAAACAAATATTTTTACATTATTTATATTCAACAAATATGACTTCTATGATTTGTATAAACACTCGTATAAATGTCAAATTAAAAGATGAAGTTAAGGTACATAAATATACGTAAAAATAACATTCCCTTATGATTATGTATCTTTGTGGATCATAACTGAAATTAAACACTGCATTCCATTTTACACCTGAATTTGTTAAGATTACAGTCATTCCTATAATGTTCGCTTTTTGTGGCTTTTATTTATATATATGTTCTGTATTGCAGAGCTTTCACTACATTACACTATACTAAATGTAAATAAATAACTTAATGATTTATGACTGTAGAAAGTATTTGCATATGGAGTGTTAATTGTTTAGTAAAGTTTAATAAAAGCATGGGAAGTGTTGAAGCCTTAAAATATATATAACTAATCAAATTTAAATAATGCCGCTACTTTGAGGTTCTGGAACGTAACCCCCGCGAGGGGGATTACTGTAAATGAATAAATTAAAATGTGCAGAAACCTCACTGATTAAATATTAATATGTACTCTCTACATCAAAATATAAACTGGTTCTGAAAATATAATTATTAATAATAATAGTAGCCTGCAATTTTTCCAAACTAATACTTTTAATATGATATGCAATATCCACACCAATTTATTGAATAGATCTGGGGCAGAACCTTATTCCTTCATTTTGTTTCCCAGAGACTATGAGAACACATGGCTCATCCAATAGAATCCAATCCAATTTATTCAACACACATCCAATAAAAACATTCCAGCTTAACTAAGTGAAAACTCTAACCTGGTCTGAAGCAGGTTTGTTTAAATGAATATGTTGCTGTAGTAACTGAGCGAGGCTTAGGTCTCACCTTTTTCATGGAACTGAATTTGAGCAAAAACAATCCAGGCTTGTTTTTAAAAGTCTGGCTTACTGAGTTAGATCTCTTCTTGGAACAGACCCCATGAGTCGGGTAGAGATTTTATCAGATACGAACATTTATTAATCACAAAGTCACGAACCCACTCTAACACTCTTCTCTCAAACGCAGCCCGCGCCCCCCCCCCCCCCCCCCCCCCCCCCCCCCCCCCCCCCCCCCCCCCCCCCATACCCCCATGCTGTAAGGCATGCTGTGAAAACCCGCAGGAACAATTTCTATTGATGGGGCAACCTGCCAAACTGTATCCCCCTTACAAAATGCCACCACGTGACATCTAAACTATGCGGACACCCCATATCGCCATATTATTTAATCCTTGTGTTTTTTTGCGTTCTTTCTCAAATATCATTAATGTTACACACTGCTGATTTGTTTGCTGTGACGCTGATTAAACTCTATTAATGTTTATCCTGCTTCCTGATTCCATTCAGCTCTTTATGAACGCTCACAAAGGGATTCATAGCACTTATTACAATGAAGTGAATAAAATTACAGTTTATGGAATAACAATAAAATCAGTTTTAAATGGTTCATTATTTTATATTAACAGTAAAACCTACAGCGAAAGCGAATCAGACCTCCGTCTACACTGGAGACAGTGTTACTCTGACCTGTGATCTACAACCTGCTACTGGATGGAGAGAGTTTTTCTGGTACAGAGATAATCAAAATTCTGCAACTCCATCCAGTAACACATACAGTGTTAAACTCTCTAAGATTGGAGTAACAGAGTTCAAATGTTCAGCACATAGAGAAAACAAATATAATTCAGTGATCAACAGTGATGCAGTCCAGATTACAGTCATCAGTAAGTGACTCTTTATTCCACCATGATTTTATTCTCTTTCTATAAATGTATTTGAATCATCATGTTAATGTGAATGTAGTTTAATAGAGATAAAGATAACAGTGAGATAAATAATGATCAGATTTGTACAGTGAACTGTTAATGCTGTGTAATGTTTAAAAACATGATCACCATCTATGTGTTCAACTAAATGCAGTGCAAAGTGACAGGAGATGTTCTGAAGAAATTAAGAAATTGGTACAAATCAAATCAATTATAAACATTAAATTATTTTACTATTCATCATTTTATTTTAATTTTAAATGGAGCATGGTCACTCAGTGGTCAGGGTGTTGAGCTGTCAATCTGAAGGTTGTGGGGTCAAATCACAGGTCCACTGACATTAACATTGTGGGTCCTTCAGCAAGGCCCTTAACCCTCATTGCTGCAGGTGTTGTATCAACCCTGTGCTCTGACCCCAAACATCACATTAGGATTCTTATAAGTTGCTTTAAATAAAAGTGTCTGATAAATGAGCAAATATAATGTAATATTCTATTGTATTATATTTTCCAGACAGACCAAAACCCACTGTGAAGATAAATCCTGATGATTATGTGTTCAGAGGAGAACATGTTAAACTCACATGTAACATACAGGATGATAAAGTCTCTGAGTGGCAGTACAGCTGGTTTAAAGATGATTCAGATTCAGTTATCAGTTCTGATCAGGTTTATATCATCAGTCATGTTACAGAGACTCACTCAGGTAAATACACCTGTAGAGGAAGTGATCATCGAGGCTCCTCCCACATGAGTGATGCTGTTACACTGACTGTATCAGGTGAGATTCATCTCTTTATTATTAACATAAACTGTACTGTTGATTTAAAAAGTAACAAATGAATTCCATTTAGAATGAGGGACATCATTATTAAGTTCCTATAAAGTCATGTGGGGGGTAAAGCTTATGACATCACATCAATCACCTGAACAAATAAGTGTGGTGTATAAACTGGTGATAAATGTTCAGAATCAAACTTCTCTCTCTCCACACACACAAACTAAAAAATATATTTAAAAGGCAGGATGTTAAGATTTAACCCTGCGCTGCACACAGATCTGAGTACAAGCTGCTGTAACCAGGTTTACCACCTTTCAGAAATAAAAGTAGAGGACGTCCACCACGACTCCTCTGAGCCATGACCACCAGATCACATGACTAATTAACACAAATGAGAAAAGTAATGAAATTAATAACACACAGCCGAGCAACAGAAACAAAGACAAACAGCAATCAAGCAAAACAAGTCATGAATGAACAATTTATTTAAATGACATTAATAAAGCTACAGTTTATGTAATAACAATTAAATCAGTTCTAATTGGTTCATTATTTTATAGTAACAGTAAAACCTACAGTGAGAGTGAATCAGAACTCCTTCTACACTGGAGACAGTGTTACTCTGACCTGTGATCTACAACCTGCTACTGGATGGACAGAGTTTTTCTGGTTCAGAGATGATCAGAATCCTGAAACTTCATACAGTAACACAAACAGTGTTAATCTCTCAGTGTTAAACAGAGGAGAAATAAAGTTCAGATGTTCAGCACGTAGAGAAAACAACCATGAAACATACCGCAGTGATGAAGTCCAGATTACAGTCATCAGTAAGTGACTCTTTATTCCACCATGATTTTATTCTCTTTCTATAAATGTATTTGAATCATCATGTTAATGTGAATGTAGTTTAATAGAGATAAAGATAACAGTGAGATAAATAATGATCAGATTTGTACAGTGAGCTGTTAATGCTGTGGAATGTTTAAAAACATGATCACCACCGGCCAATCAGATTTCAGAAAGTTTTTCCATTTATTCATTATTAATCTTTCCACAAAATATTACTGTGACTTCATCAACCAAACTTTCTGTGTCTTAGGTATCCTCATTACGAATGATCACTGGGGGCGCAGTCGTAAAATATATAATTTTGTAAAATATTTATTAATCCTTCAAAACATAATGTACCTCATTAGTTAATCAAATCAAATTAAAGTTTATTTGTCATATGTATAGTTATACATGGTGCAGCTAGCAGTGTAATGATTTGGCGCCTACCACCACAAGTAAGAAAAATAGTTAAAATTAAGAACAAACAAGTAAAAAAATATATTACAATAAAACAAGGAGAAAAAAACATACAAATAAAACAAATGTAAAAGATTTAGAATGTGATCTGTATAATTAAAGTGTTAAAGGTCACAGTGTGCATCTATGTGTTCAACTAAATGCAGTGCAAAGTGACAGGAGATGTTCTGAAAGTGTGCAGTGTGTGTGAGAAATCCTGTGTCTGCGTCTGTCTCTCCGTCACGCTCTGCCACTCGCTCCCTTAGCCCCGCCTTCTAGTTCCGCTTTCGCTCCGGCACCAGGTGAGGCTAATTTGTTTGATGGGTCGTTTATCTTATTTAAGCTCTGTCTTCACACGGGACGAATCGCGAAGTATTGTCCCTGAATTATTTCATACATGCCGAGCGATTTTGTGGCTATTATCCTGTCTGCTTTGTGTCTCGTGGTGCATTTTGTCTCGGTGAGTGCGTGTCTGTTTATGTTAGCTGTGTGTTAGCATCTGCGTTCTCACCTCCGTGTATAGATCAGTATTTGTCGTTGTATGAGTGAACGTCTGTGTTTATCTGTGATCGCTCCCTGGTGTCTGTCTAATCCTCTTTCTGTTTTCAGTGTTCAGCCTGTCCTTAGTGTCCTGCGTCCCGGGAGCGATCTCTGTCCGTCCGCTCAGGTGGTTCGGCTTCGGCCGGGTGGGGCAGAGTTCGCGCTCGCCCTAGCCTGCTCCGCTGGCGCGCCACCACCTGAGGGCACCCGTGTCTCATCGTTCACTCAGCATACTAACGGTTCCCATCTTTATACTAATACGCTCTGTTTTGGTGAACTAACGTTGTTTCCTCCCTCGTATACTAATACCTTGATTGTCCTCCCATCCCTCGTTGGTCTCAATCTAGGTCCTGGCCTGCAGTCGTCCCGTGTAGTTCACCATACCTCTGTGTGCACTTTCTACACTCTGTCTTCCTTCAGGTTGCTGTGGATCACTCCCTTGGACACGCCTGTTCTTCCTATCATAGGGTTTGTTATTTTGTCTATCCTAGACACACTCACTAGCTCTTTCTATTTCTTCTCACGCATAGCCAGTGTAGGGTTCTCTTACTACAGCGTTAGTATTAGTGTGTGCCTTGTTTTGTTTGGTTGTTCTTTTCGCTCGGTGTTGTGCTCTGCCCAGTCCTCTGTCCAGGTTCCACACCCCGGCCTGGGTCCATTTGGCAACACCTCCCTCGACCAACTCTCCTCCTGCACCACCCTACCTCTGCCTTGCGTACCAATAAAAGATAATTGTTCTGCATCCTCGTCTCCAGAACCCTTTTTACGTCAGATTTGTGACAGAATACTTCGCCTCACCATGGAGACGGCGGAACAACTGCTTCAGATGCTGGCGCAACAAGTACAGGACCAGGGACAGGTCATCCAGATCCTGATGCGCCAAGTGCAAG
>JAFMOC010000146.1:975000-1085650 GCA_019802505.1 Corydoras sp. C115 | reverse complement strand
CCACTTTTAAATCATTTTGATACATTTGTATTTGGACACATTTCATTAAAGCCGAAAGCTCGGAAAAACACACTGGGAAACAGGGGAACTTCAGAAATTGCTAAGGAACCACTTGTTTAGATATTACTTATAATTCAAACAGTTAATGCTTTTATGTCAATAGCGATGGTGAACACGATGATAGGTCAACAGTCGAGTTCGGATTGTTTTAGTAACCTGTATGAAACCCGTATTGTAATATTTGTTTAGCCCTGCTGCACTTCATCAAATCCCTTCTTCTTGTTTCCCAGTAAATGTGTCTTTGTGTCTACAATTTGCCATTAGTTGATTCTGCATATTAATCCTCAATCCCTGATCCCTCTATAACCCCCTTTTTGTCTGGTCCCCTCCGACACATTCATGCATGCCACCCGCCCGTAACACATTCCCTCTGTTTCTAACCACGGACTAATTGGCAGGGGAGAGATGCGGCGGTAGGAGCCAATTATGAGGCAGCACTCAAGTGGGTGCATGCATACATGAATAGGACTCATCTGTATAATTAGAGGGGAGACCAAAAAGGAAAGATCATGCTGTTTCTGTCGCTTTCACCGGCTCTTCTCCAACATCTGCTCAGTAAATAATGCCACATTGTGCTGACCTCATGCTATTATGATTTTGATCAAGGAAGGGGGAAGACCGAGCATGGGATACTGTGAGAAACCAAGTGATGGCTTTATTTAAATAGATAAGCAAGCTTAAGGTAAAATGTAGGCATGTATGTGTGAGATAAAAGGGTATTGGCTAAGTGGTTCTAAGGTACTCACATATAGATCAGAACAGGAAAGGTCTTTATTCATTCAATTTCTTAATCCTATACTAGGGTCGGGCATAGTGGCTTAGTGGTTAGCATGTTCTCCTCTCAGCGCTGGGGATTCCCGGTTCGAATCTTCATCTGGGTGGAGTTTCCATGTTCTCCCCGTGTCCGCGTGGGTTTCCTACGGGTTCTCCGGTTTCCTCCCACTGTCCAAAAACATGGATCAAGTCAATTGAGTTCTTCAAATTGCCCCATATAGAGTGTGTCTGTGTGAGTGAGTGAGTGCCCAGCGATGGATTGGCGCCCTGTTCTGGGTGTATCTGCCCAGCGCCCGAAACGTTCTCCCCTGGATGGGCTTGGGGAACCTCCCCACGAACCTAATATAGGATAAAGCAGAAGATAATGGATGGAAATAGTAGGGTCATGGGTGGGGCACACTCATTCACAGACACACACACACTATGTATAGAGCCAATTTAGAGCAGCCAGTTCACCTTCATTCCATGTTTTTGGAATGTGGAAAGAAACCGCTGCGTCTACAGAACTAACACCTGCCGTCACCCGCTGTCTATCTGCTTGCCCTCTTCGGCTACACGGCTATTAGATGCGTGCTTTGTCTGCATAGTGAATCTTTGCTTTGCTTGTTGTCTGTCTGCTGCTCTGCTTCATGTTTGTCATTTTTGCCAACTGCTTCTGCTAATTTTTTAATAAAGACTAAATACCCGCTGCACACTTCTCTCTATATGGGAACCTCCAGTCTGAAACTGTGGTGTCAAGATATGATTTAAAATACTAATAACTATAGCAGGCAGAGCAGCCCAAGCCAAATACCTGCATCTCGATTTGCATACTCCCCTACATGAACTTGTCTAGTGCACTATTGAATAGCAACACACATTGCAATATAATAAACCAGATGTGACCCTCAAACCTGGCAAAAGCTCAGCGTGAAACATCGGCCTTCTTATGCTCGATACTACCATTATGGTCGCATTATTGCAAAGGAAGAGGGCTGTTTCATTATGTAATGTGTGTTATACATGGTGACATGTTTATATTCATTACATTAACACTGTTGTCACATAGAAGCCATACAAGTCGAGGACAATGCACTTTGATTTTTTTTTTATAAGTGGTTTATAAACCAGTGCAATTTCCAAAGTATCATGATGAAATTGCCGTATATGTAAACGAGAGATTTAAATATCGTGAAATGCTTATCATTACCCCTCAATTTAATTTGATTTGAGACTTTACTTCTCCGGGACAATTCAGGCACTATGGAAGGTATGGCAGAATTACGCAAATTACACAGGGATAATCCTCAGGCAAGGTTAAACATTCAAACCTGGTCAGTGGGTCACAAAAGGAAAGCCAGAGAAATAAAGATCTGTAAAGAAAAAAAAAAAAAAAAAAAAGCGGTAACACGTTTAAACTCAATGTTTTGAAATCGAACACTTAAAGTAGTTGGGTACTATTTCTGAGAATGGATCGTAGTAAATCTATTTATTTACCTGTGAGGGGCAATACGGAATTACCCCAGGGTGTTTGTGTCCGGCTGCACTCTTCCTCAAAAAATTAATCCTGGCCATAATCTGATCCCCCGCTTTCCCCTCTCCCCCGGCATGACAACTGGATGTGTACGCATGTGTGAGTGACCTTGTTCAGCGTATAATCCCTGGCCTGTCTGCCCTCTTTCTTCAACAGCACCAGATGTGTTCTTGACTCAGACATGGATCGTACACAGCGGAAAACACCCGTGCACATTACAGCAACCTGCTGCACCACAAACACCATTACTGATCCAACTCCGAGTCACATCTGCCACCCTGCTGACCCCAGTTGAGACCCAGGGCTTTTTTATTATTATTTTTTTTTTACTTACTATAAGGTAAACCTTTGAATCCTATTTAGCCAAAACCACTCATATGATTAATTTATTGGTAGATAGTTGGTTTTGTTCAAAGTTATTGAAAAGCTTTATTTTAATAATGATTTGTTTATCAGGGTTTTCGTGAATGCCAAACGTTAATACAGTATTGTTTGGGTTAAAGGTAATAACAACTTGGGAAGTCAATCCCAGTACAGACACACAGCACAACTACATCTAATGTTTTACACATACAGTACCAGCCAAAATTTTGGACACAGCCTCTTCTTGTTCCATTACAGGTATAGGTATCATTTGGGTGGTGGATTGTTTGTCAGTTCTGCAGTGACAATGATGCGGTGAGGAGGTTTTAGTGCAGCAGTGTTGCTGTAGTTTAATTTAAAACACCTCAGTGACCCTGCTGGGTTAGGAATAATGATAGGAATTCATTCATTCATTCATTTATTATCTTCCGCTTTATCCTATATTAGGGTCACGGTGGGGTTCAGGGGAGAAAGTTTCAGGCACTGGGCAGATACACCCAGGACAGGGCGCCAATCTATCGCTGGGCACACACTCACTCACACAGACACGCACGCATACACACTCTATATGGGGCAATTTGGAGAACTCAATTGACCTGATCCATGTTTTTGGACTGTGGGAGGAAACCTGAGAACCCGGAGGAAACCCACGCAGACACGGGAAGAACATGGAAACTCCACCCAGATGGGGATTCGAACCGGGAATCCCTAGTGCTGAGAGGCGAACGTGCTAACCACTAAGCCACCATGCTGCCTAATGATAGGAATTATTACAAATAATTAATGGGATAGGAATTATTACAAATAATACCAAACAAAAGAGCGAGACAAAAAAGAGAGTTTGCCTGATTTAAATGGCAGACTTGTGAAGAACATGCAACCTGCACATATAAAGGGCTCTTGACTACTGAGTCAGCAGTTCACCACATAAAATCCATCAAACTTAATCTGTCAGAATTAAGGTGATGAATTATTAAAAGCCTGCAGCAGGTTTTCATATTTACTGGTTTTCAAGTACCACTCATGCCTCATCGAGTAACAACTTCTGATGACGGGGGTATTAATTTACAGGCTCTTTAAATATTTACATGTATTTAATTAATAGGTATTACCATATTAAAATGATAAAATGTCATATTTGACTTATTACAAGCAGGTGTTAACGTATTAGGTATTAGCAGAGTGTACATTTCCAGCAATTGTATTGTTTGTTTTATAGCTTGTTTTGCAATGATGTTATATTATATACAATTTAAGTCAGATTATGGACTAGGATTATTTTTGGGTCATATTGTTACTGCAATTGAAGCAGACCACGGTCATGTTTTTCTATTACAGACCTGAAACTCTTGCTTTCATCTGAACATGATTGATGACTTAATCATTTTAAAGCACAGTGACTGAGAAACATATCAAACCTGGAATCACAAGAACAAAACCCCACACATGTGAACTCCCCAGACAGCTCTGCTGAACAATATGTACTTTATGTCATGTACAAATGCGAAGACTCCATGAAGTATGAGAGTGGACAGAGTTTGGATTCGAGTATAGATGTGGATTGGATGTGGTGATGTGTAAACATTTCAGTATATAGTGTTCTACATGCTTGTTAATGTGTGAGGATCGCATGCTGCCTGCTTTTCAATGGGAATCATTTTAATAGGGTTAGACCAGTTCTGAGACCAGCTGATTGGAAGCACTACAGCACTCGGGAGCAAATCACAAACACTGAGAGGCTGCAGTGATTTAGCTCCATTTCATGCATGCATGCATACAGCCTTCCTATTCATATGGGAGTTCATTTGAGCAATGATGCATTCGAAAAACATGTTGACCTACTCGGTTGTTCTTCCCTTGACTTTTTTTTCCGCCATGTCTTTCCCATTTTGAAAAAAAATATAAAAGCAAAAATGTGTAATATATATATATATACATCAGACTGTGATAATAAAAAAAACAGAATCACACTAACAGAGTCTTATCACACTAAAATATCATTCATTCATTCATTCATTCATTCATTATCTTCCGCTTTATCCTCAATTGGGGTCGCGGGGGGGGGGGGGGGGGGGGGGGGGTTCCCCATGCCCATCCAGGGGAGAAAATTTCGGGCGCTGGGCAGATACACCCAGGACAGGGCGCCAATCTATCGCTGGGCACACACTCACTCACACAGACACACTCTATATGGGGCAATTTGGAAAACTCAATTGACTTGATCCATTTGAGGACTTGTTTTTGGACTGTGGGAGGAAACCGGAGAACCCGGAGGAAACCCACGCAGACACGGGGAGAACATGGAAACTCCACCCAGATGGGGATGCGAACCGGGAATCCCTAGCACTGAGAGGCGAACGTGCTAACCACTAAGCCACCGTGCCGCCACACTACAATATGAAATAAAAAAATTCTACAGGCTACAACAATGACATGTTTCATTATGACAGGTAGCCCTAGAACTTTAAGAGGAAAAAATCTAAACTCTTGGCTCGAACATCAACACAACAGTCAATGAAACTATGTATTCCTAATGACCTCTTCGACACAATGTGATTTTATGTCACGATGTAATACATGGCCAAAGAAGCTCAAAGTAAAGACAGTTTAACATCTTAAATCACCTTCATTTTGTTGGGACACACCGCTGTCTGACTTCATAAAAGCTATTTTTAATTCTGTAGCGGCTGATTTGCTGCCAATACTTAATGGCTCAGTGCATCAGGCATTTTCAAAGTCACAAAAAAAAAATACATCTGCCATTAAACCACTGTTACAAAAAAGGGAAATTTAAATGCATCTGTGTAAAACATCCACAAAAGCATCGCAGGTTTTACTTTCAGTGCTAAGATTGTTAAGATATTTTTTTTCTGTTTAAGTGGTCATTTAAATCTTGACACCTCATCACAGTACTTAAGCCCAGTTAACAAGTGTGTTAATTAATAAATGCCTGAATACTGGCTCAGACAACATTAGTTTGCATCCATCTAGATCATGAAGTATTTCTTCAGACAAAACAGATCATGGAATCCCGCCAGATCTGAAATTACATAATACTTTCTGCAGCTGTTCTGAGATGGTTCATGTCTTATTCACAAGGATGAAGTAACTTTGTTACCATCGACAATTAAAAGGCTGATATAATGTCGTTGACATGAAGAATCCCTCTGGGATCGATTCTTGGACCACTTTTGTTTGAGCTCTAAATGCTGCGTTTGGCCTAAATTCTGCAGAATAACATTTGTTACCATTATGAAGCACTTGATACAGAGATATATCAGCTGCTCCCATGACTGTGTCAGGATTGATGATGTGCCCTCCCACTGTGCACCATTGCTTGAAGAAACATAATTTACATGGAAGAGTCATAAAGAGGAATTCTATTCCTGCAAGCTCATCACAAAAATTAGTGTTTGAAGTATGAAGCCACAAAACATCTAGACAAGCCTGAGATTTGGAATGAGGACCAGTGGACTGCTGAAGTATTAATAGATCTCTCGCCACAATTAGTGAAGATATATGTGGAGAGAGAATAGAACTGCATTTCATAAGTAAGACACCATGCCAACTATAAAGTACAGATATGAATGTACAATATATTAAGTTTAAGCTAAATTAATTCCATCACCATAATGCAATACATTTTAGGGTGAATATTTTATCAGGCCCGTTGCAACAGGGAAAGCAAATCAACAAGTTGCCTAGGGCAAGAATTGGTTATTATTTGAATACCACTTCAAATAGTTTAAGCTTCCCTTTAAAATCCTTAATGGGCAACGCAGTAAAGTACGACAACAACTATTCTCCTACTATTGGTTTCATATTGGTTTGCACTTTTTATGGGTTGTTTGTGAAGAATGTGTGGGCAAGCCTGTATATTACACCCGGGGGAGCAATAGGTGCCTTGCTCAAGGGCACTTCAGCCATAGAACTTGGTGGGACCAGGAATCAAACTGGGAACCTTTAGGTCGCAAGGCTGGTTCCTTAACCACAAGCCTACAACTGCCCCATCTGCAGACTTCAGACTTCACACAGAATTGGCCTGTGTTCACCCCACCATATTAATGTTTTTTAATGTGTTGATATAAAAACACAAGCCAACCCAAATCTGCCGAGCCCTTCTGTGATCCCAATGAATTCAGAGCCCAACATACTTTTATCTGTAATATCAAATGCAGAAGCCAGATTATTAAAGGCAAAAAAGATTTTTGAAAAAAGACATGATACCTCATCTCACCCATCGTCTCTATTTTATTTTACTCTTCCACTCCACACAGAAGACCTGGCTGACTTACAGAAAAATGTAGTCTAGCATTAGTCAGGGAGAAAGCTTCAGAACACTTTGTACCTGAGGGGTCTGATTCACCTCTGCCAGCATTGTGTCTCAAAGCACTTTTCACTACAGAACACAACTGCTAAAACCTGATGAGGACTGAGGCAAAAATCAAAATGAGCGTCTAAATAAAGAGCGCTTTAGGTTGAGTGCACAACTCCTGGGATCAGCAGAAATGTCTGAAAGCAAAGTGTCAAAACATTCATATTCAATTCACAAACAAGTAATGAACTGTCTAGAAAATGTAGAGTACATATAGCTTCATAAATCTCTTAAAAACTTTTCTTTAAAACTTTTTCTAAATGAGAGAAATGACAGCAAACAAAGTAAACACAGAGCTTCCAGAGAGTTTATGCTCGGTTGCTGAGATCAGTCACATTTCTGATGAACGGGTTGTGATTTTTTCCCAGTCTCTGTATGATTGCGCAGAAAACTCATCTGAGACTGCAAAATACTGCATAGTGGAGGGTCAGACTCAGCCAGAAGCAATCTCAAAGATCATGTCCAGCTTATCAGCCCAAGTGTGACAGCTCATCTCAGAAATAACCAAACTTATCAAGACAGCCCTCTCAAAACGAAATCTGAAAGAAAGCCAACTTATTAGGCAGGAAAGGGCTGGTGGAGTCCTGGAGATGAAAGAGAAAGAGGAATTATTGCTCCATCAGTAGAACACCTTAAAAACCGCCAGCCCTGAACCTTGAATGACGCACAAGATTGTCGGTTGGGTTTGGAGAGCTAAATCTAAGAGGCCTTGTACGCTTCGGTGTAATAACTACCTGCATCATTCACACTTACACAACACCAAGGCAGACTTTTAATGTCACACTATCCCAAAAGCAGCGGCGTGTAACTTTATACAATAACTTTATACACACGGTGGCTTAGTGGTTAGCACGTTCACCTCTCAGCACTAGGGATTCCCGGTTCGTATCCCCATCTGGGTGGAGTTTCCATGTTCTCCCCGTGTCCGCATGGGTTTCCTCCGGGTTCTCCGGTTTCCAGTCCAAAAACATGGATCAAGTCAATTGAGTTCTCCAAATAGCCCCATATAGAGTGTGTTTGTGTGTGTGTCTGTGTGTGTAAGTGTATGCCCAGAGATAGATTGGCGCCCTGTCCTGGGTGTATCTGCCCAGCGCCCAAAACTTTCTCCCCTGGATGGGCATGGGGAACCCCCCCGCGACCCTAATATAGGATAAAGCGGAAGATAATGAATGAATGAATTATTTAAAGGTTTTTAGACTTAAGCACTTCTGCTTTGCACATCTGTCTGTCAGTGCTGGGGATCACGTTTTGAATCCCGATCTTGGAGTTTCCATGTTCTCCTCATATTCACGTTGGTTTCCGCCAACAGAAACTTTCTCCCTGGATAGGCATGGGGAACCCTGCAACCCTGGCAGAGGATTAATCATTCCGGAGAACCTGGAGGAAACCCACGCAGACACGGGGAGAACATGGAAACTCCACCCAGATGGGGATTCGAACCGGGAATCCCTAGCGCTGAGAGGTGAACGTGCTAACCACTAAGCCACCGTGCCACCCGGCAGAGGATTATGCAGAAGATAATAAGATGTAATATTTAAGCACTTTATTAATGTCCTCTTTATTATTATTTTTTTTTAAACACAGAAATCAGTAAAGCCAGGAACTGAGGGCTGTAGTTGGTTGACACTAGACCTAAGGTTACCTGAGGTTTTGGTTTTGTTTCTCTAGAAGTTTAACAGTAAGATAGAACACAACACTGTGTAGTTCCTTCCTCTGCTCTCAAAATGCCCTCAAGGTTCGACACGTTGTGCTTTCTGGGATTCTGCTCGCCACAGTTGCCCAGAGTGCTTATCTGACTTACCTTAGCCTTCATGTCAGCTTGAATCAGTCTGGCCATTCTCTGTTGACCTCTCTCATCAACAAGGTGTTTCTGGCCACAGAGCAGCTACTCACCAGATACCTTTCTTTCTCTATTGCACCATTCGGAGTCAGCTCTAGGGCAGAGGTATTTAATTAAAATTTAAAGACGGCTGGTCAATAGGAGTTTCTTCTAACCAGGGTTACAAGGTCTAAACTCCGCTATGATTTAAAGCAAGTGTCAAAGTCTAAAATATTTCCGTTGCTTTGCATCTATGTTTAGTTATATTCTATTGTTAAAACATTGTTTATTTTTATCTGCATCAATTTTATTTTAAGATGCCCAATGTTCTCTACCATTTGAATGTATCAAACTTACACTAAACTGAGTTTTTTTTTAATTATCACATTATACAAGGAATACAATAAACCAATGTATTTATAGGAGGCATGGTGGCCTAGTGGTTAGCATGTGTGCCACTTAGTGCCAGGGATCCAGGTTCAAATCCCGATCTGGTTGGTTTCCCTGTTCGAATGTGTTTTCTCTGGGTTCTCCAGAGTCCAAAAACATGAATTTCATGTAAATTATATGATACAAATTGCCCTTATCTAAATCACCCCTATATCGAGGTGTCTGTTGTGAGTGCCCTGAAATTGAGGCCCTGTCCTGAGTGCAGCTGCCCAGCACCTGAACGTTCCCTTCTGGATAGGCATGAGGACCCTTCTGCTACACTACTAGAAGATTAAATTGATAAAAATGGAAAGATGAATTTATAAACATAACACCTGAGATCACAATGATCATCTAGGAATGATCACAATCCTAGATAATATAAGCAAATAGGCCAACTGTCTTACAGGAGGACGAGGAGGAAGACGAGAAGGACATTAAAACCAGAACCACACCAGCAACACACTAAACCAACAAACCATGGTGTGAGACAAAAAAAAAGCTTATGCAACAAAAAGGAACCAATCAGAACGTAGATGAGATAATTAACATAGAGCAATCAAAACCAACTAGAAGTGATGACAAGGGGAAGCTATCACAATGAGAAAAAATAACAAAAAGTGTCAAAATAAAAGCCCAACAATAATTTAACAAACATTGAGGAGGCCTAGTTTTTTACCAGCTGTGTATTAGTCTCACCTGTATGTTTCTCAGTAACTATAGATTCATGATATATTCCAAATAATACTTTAGTAGGGCGGCACGGTGGCTTAGTGGTTAGCACGTTCGCCTCTCAGCATTCCCAGTTCAAATCCCCATCTGGGTGGAGTTTACATGTTCTCCCCGTGGGTTTCCTCCGGGTTCTCCGGTTTCCTCCCACAGTCCAAAAACAAGGATCAAGTCAATTGAGTTCTACAAATTGCCCTATATAGAGTGTGTCTGTGTGAGTGAGTGTGTGCCCAGTGATAGATTGGTGTCCTGTCCTGAGTGTATCTGCCCAGCGCCCGAGACATTCTCCCCTGGATGGACACCCCCCCCACGACCCTAATAGAGGATAAAGCGGGAGATAATGGATGGATGGATGGTATTGTCCGTCCCATCTGTATGTTTCTCAGTAACTATACATTCATGATATATTCCAAATAATACTTTAGTACTTTGGTTCCACCGCATATTAGCAGTGGGAGGATTTTACATGGTTCACTGTCTGTTTTTTGCTGTTATTTCGATTTTCTGTATGTTTTTTTTTTCTTATTCTTGGGGTGAGTCATCCTTCATCATGTTTGTCTGGAATCTCTGCGTTGTGTTCTCCGTCTTTCATCTATGCACAGTTTATATTGACTTTAACACAGATGAGTGAAATAACAAGACTGGTCTGAGATATCAGAGGTAATAGCTGTTCAGATAATGTGGCACTGTGTGCACTGTATGAACCGTATTTGGATTGTCTGGGGTCGGGGTTTAGTGTTACATATTTGCTTATTATCCACAGTGCATTGCGTTTTGTATATTTTGTGTATATTTGTCACCATCAGAGTGTTTCTTGATGGGATTTATGCGTTTAATGTTGTGTATGTGTGCACTAGATGGGTAATACAGTAAGAGTAAACTCTTCTAAGCACTTTTTAAAAGAGCATTTTTAATAAAACTGCGACTATGTGCAACATTTCTGCCTCCAGCGTGACTCCATCACTACAATATTACACAAAGTGGATAAACTGAGCCTGGATTATATCATTTTATCGGTCAACAAAGGCCCAGTGGTCAATTCCATTACCCTATTAAGTATATTGCATGATGGCAGGTTAATAAGGAGGGAGCATTTTACTAAAAAGAAGCAAAGCATCCCTCTCGCTGTGTGTCTCACAGTGACTCTTACTAACTAAAAAGCTCGGGGAGGTTTTGGAGAGGAGTAGTCTTTCACCCTCTGTTTTTTATTGAGGTGAAAATAGTGGTACCTGGAGGACACAGGCACATATTATAGCTAGAGGGAGGTGGAAATAGTGAGAACAATAGTGAGAATAACAAAGAAAATCATTTTCAATAAAGTGGACACAATTCCATAATTTTTATGATGTCAGATACCTGTTTAAGATGCTGTTCTCTTTTCTTCTCATTCTGTTTCACACACACACACACACTTCTTCTCCTTCTATCATGAGCGGTATGCATTCAGGAGACTGATCATCTTGATCACCTCTCCCCACGTCCCCCGATATTAGGTCCTGCATTATTAAAATCTGGCTGAATGGATTTTTGATGATATCGCCACAGGCTGAGATTGGATATCGGCTCCATCAGTCCTTTTAAAGCAATTTTCACAATAAAACCTACATGGTCGCACATGATGGTTTTAGATAATCTCGCTCGCAGACATTTTAATTCATTCACTGAACAGTTCCAATGGTCTGGAAATAAAATAAATAATAAAATGATGCGACTTAAGACCATACAGAAAGTTCTGTTTTTTTTTGTTGTTGTCTTTTTATTAATGGAGACAAACGACTTTTTTGACTTTACGTGTTGTAGCATCAGAACATTAGAGTCAGCAAATAAACACACATAGCCATATTTTTAGGAGTGAAACTAAAGTAGGTCAGGAACTAGACTGCCTGCGCTGGATAAAAAACAAAACTACATGTGGTAATGAGCAGACTGTAAGCTCTATCCCGACTAAAAAGAGCAAAAGTGGAAGGAGATTATCCAAAAACAAAACTCCGGTGTGGTCCTTTCTTTCTGGAGTCCACTCCTTGTGAGTTTCCTCCAGGAACTCAGGCCTGTAGGTGAATTGGAGATATTTGGGGAGCCTAAATGTTTATGCCATGTAAAGATGTAAAATTCTCCCATGAATATATAAATGAGTAAAACTTAGAGGCAGCACGGTGGCTTAGTGGTTAGCACATTCGCCTCTCAGCACTAGGGAATCCTGGTTCGAATCCCCATCTGGGTGGAGTTTCCATGTTCTCCCCATGTCCATGTGGGTTTCCTCCGGGTTCTCTGGTTTCCTCCCACAGTCCAAAAACATGGATCAAGTCAATTGAGTTCTCCAAATTACCCCATATAGAGTGTGTGTGTGAGAGTGAGTGTGTGCCCAGGGATAGGTTGGCGCCCTGTCCTGGCTGTGCCTGCCCAGCGCCCGAAACGTTCTCCCCTGGATGGGCATGGGGAACCCCACCGTGACCCTACCAGGAGATAAAGCGGAAGATAATGAATGAATGAATGAATGAATGAGTAAAACTTAGAGCTGCATAGAGCATTTCCTGCAGCAACACTTGAGAACTGACTTTTCTCAACAAACCTTAACCCATTATTACCAAAATGCACACCAATAACAAGCTGAAAGTGGAGTCCTGTTGAAATGCACTAACAAAATTGTGAGCAAAAACATCATAAAACATTACTTTAATTTTAATGCCTATAATCCATTATCCACAGACAGCCACTAAAACCAGGCTGTATATGTTTCCTTTCAGCATCGCTCTTTAACATACTCAAATAATATTACCCAAGGACAAAGCTTACAAGGCCTGATGGAAGAGGGAGGCTGATGAGATTAAACAACACACTCAAACACCGGGAGCGAGCAAAGGTGCTCAGGAGGCTTCAATTTCCCTGCATGCTGCACTAATGCATTTGTCTTAAACTTGCCTTCTGTAATGAGAAAGGTACGGCTACGGGTGAGCTCGATGACATCATAAGATCACATCCAACCTTGCATCCTAACTGAACTTGGATTGAATGATTTTGTGCATAATAAAGGCTTTAAACAGATTAATGATAATGCTCTTAATATGCTCTCGACGTGGGCGGCACGGTGGCTTAGTGGTTAGCACGTTCGCCTCTCAGCGCTGGGAATTCCCGGTTCGAATCCCAATCTGGGTTTCCATGTTCTCCCCATGTCCGCATGGGTTTCCTCTGGGTTCTCTGGTTTCCTCCCACAGTCCAAAAACATGGATCAAGTCAATTGAATTCTCCAAATTGCCCCATATAGAGTGTGTTTGTGTGAGTGAGTGTGTGCCCAGCGATAGATTGGCGCCCTGTCATGGGTGTATCTGCCCAGCGCCCGAAACGTTCTCCCCTGGATGGGCATGGGAACCCACCACGACCCTAATAGAGGATAAATTTATTAAAATTTATAAATTTATTAACCACAAATAGAAAACGTTGATCAGCCCTTTTGAACATCTCAGATATAAAATAATTTTGGCCCATATCCACCATTTTCCTCTGAAACTCCTTGGACCCCTCCGATTGCAAGCAGTGGGCTCCATACAACCAGATTAAGTCATCGTGTACAGTAGCCACAAGTGCCTTACTGACAACTCTTTGCCAGATGTGAACCAGATGTGTTTTGGAACAAGTGGACCATATGAGTTTTTACAGACAGTAGTGTCATCTGTCTGCTGAATCAGATGTGTTTTCATATGAGGACCCCGCTGGCTCACATTCAGTTCATCAGTGGCAGGAGTGAGTCAGCAGTTCCGCATCTCACCCTGAAGCCCTCATCCATATACTATCTGAAATGTATAGATACCCTTTACTGAAAATGATTGATCAAGGAAACATGACGGTTCCTTTTAATTAGACACAAAACACTTGTTTGTTCATCAAAAGGCTCTTTTACATCTGACGAATCGAATCGAACGCGACTTCTGGGTTTTGCTTTTATCCTTCTGAAGTCGTTCATCTTCACTTTTTTTGGTGACCTGACATCTGGTTCCTCTAAAGCTTTGCAATTAGTTTATCAGTAGAAAGCTGCAAATCAATGAGAAAACTATCACGTGCACTAGTGAGGCTCATGGGAAAAGATGGTCCCAACCATGTGAGACAGAACATGACAAGACTAAGAAATGAAATTATATAAATATATATAGATAAATGAGACATTCCTGCTTCTTCTTACCTTAATTCTATTTTCCAAAGGTACACCCTGACTTGTTCACTGCACTGATGAATGTTGCCTGGTGCTATAACCTCACCATGGTGCCAATTCTCACTCCATATTGTTCACCACTAATACTGGAATGATCTGACTATCTAGTCCGTAATGCTGAGACATTCTACATCGTGAAGAAACAACTGTAGAAAGAAAATGTAAAGAAAAACTAGGTTTTAAAACCAGATTATTAAGATCCTGATTGATAATACTAAGTAAGAGTTGTAAGAGTCTTTGGATAAAACCGTCTGGTTAATTCCATCCATCATTTATCTTCTGCTTTATCCTATATTTGGGTCGCGGTGGGGTTCCCCATGCCCATCCAGGGGAGATTGTTTCGGGCTCTGGGCAGATATACCCAGGACAGGGCTCCAATCTATCGCTGGGCAAACACTCACTCACACAGACATACACACTTTATATGGGGCAATTTGCAGAACTCAATTGACTTGATCCATGTTTTCGGACTGTGGGAGGAAACCGGAGAACCCGGAGGAAACCCATGCGACACGGGGAGAACATGGAAACTCCATCCAGATGGGGATTCGAACCGGGAATCCCTAGTGCTGAGAGGCGAACGTGCTAACTACTAAGCCACTGTGCTCCCCCGTTTGGTTAATTGTTAAATGTAAATGCAACGATGACAACTCAACAATAAATAATGAAAAATGGGGGAAAAGGAAATGATGTTAACAAGGTGGCTTGGTGGTAGCATGTTCGAATCAGCACTGGGGGTCCAGGTTCAAATACCAATTTGGGTTTCTATGTTCTCCCTACAGTGTGTGTGTTGTGTTGGTGATTGTGTGCCCAGCGATAGATTGGCGCCCTGTTCTGGGTGTATCTGCCCAGGGCATGAAGAACCCCACTGTGAGCCTAGCAGAGGATTAAACAAAAAATGTTCTGTCTAGATGTTCAGTCTTAGTTGCAACAACCAGCATGAGATGTTCTCCATCAACCTGCACCAGAAAACTTTGAAAAAGTGCACACATGTACATGAATGTAGAGAATACATGCCTCAGTTGTTGTACCTTACAATAACCTGTATTTTCAAAGTGAATTCTCAACAATTAAAGCCAAATGATTTTGTTCAGTGTCCCACTGGTGGCGGCTTTGCAATGTTGAGGCAGAAACCCTTAACTCTCTCATTAAATCAATTACATCGACCACTGAGCCACCACTACCCATAATGCTGTCTTTTATAAAGCTGCCATGTTTCCAGTGGTAAAAGATTTGAAGTATTTTCTTTATCTGCTGGTAAATTTAGTGAATGCATTTCCTCAACATTAATAAAAAATATATTCCAGCAGTCGCCTCTCAGCGCTAGGGATTCCCGGTTCGAATCCCCATCTGGGTGAAGTTTCCATGTTCTCACCGTGTCCGCATGCTTTCCTCCGGGTTCTCCGGTTTACTCCCACAGTCCAAAAACATGGATCAAGTCAATTGAGTTCTCCAATTTGCCCCATATAGAGTGTGCCTGTTTGAGTGAGTGTGTGCTCAGCGATGGATTGGCGTCCTGTCCTGGGTGTATCTGCCCAGCGCTCGAAACGTTCTCCCCTGGATGGGCATGGGGAACCCCTCCGCGACCCTAATATAGGATAAAGCGGAAGATAATGGATGGGTGGATGGCTATTCCAGCAGATATTAATAACACTTGGATTCAACCAACATAATTCCAGCAATGAGCAACCAGTTGGGAAAGAACCTGGAATGGGTTGTCTGTTCATTGCAAATCATCTGATGTATTCATTCATTCATTCATTATCTCCCGCTTTATCCTCTGTAAGGGTCGCGGTGGGGTTCCCCATGCCCATCCAGGGGAGAACGTCTCGGGCGCTGGGCAGATAGACCCAGGACAGGGCGCCAATCTATTGCTGGGCACACACTCACTCACACAGACACACTCTATATGGGGCAATTTTGAGAATTCAATTTACTTGATCCATGTTTTTGGACTGTGGGAGGAAACCGGAGAACATGGAGGAAACCCACACGGACACGGAGAGAACATGGAAACTCCACCCAGATGGGGATTCGAACCGGGAATCCCTAGTGCTGAGAGGCCAACGTGCTAACCACTAAGCCACTATGCCGCCCATCTGATGTATATGCACGAACAAATGGACGTGCTACCACTAAGCCACCGTACCATCAGCAAAAGGGTTTACATTTAGTCATTAAGCAAATGCTTTTAAACAAAGCTACTTACAAGTGTTTCAACTTGAGGTTTGGGGTCAGAACACAGAGTTTACTATTCAGCACTCCTAGGGCAATAAGGGTTAAGGGTCCAACTTAAAGATTCACATAGAAAAAACGAACTCAGAGACATCACCAGGCAAAGTGAAAAATCAAAAGATCCTGAATTCTAAAAGTCTTATATCCGTTTTTATTCCAGCTCGTCATTCACGTCAAGCCAAGCAAAAGTCTTAACCCTGAAAACATCTCAAACTAAATAAAGATTTTGCCGAATATCTCTCAGATACTTTACAACAACTCAGCCTGATTCCCTGCCAAATCTTTTATTTATTTCCAAATCTACCACCCACATTAACCTGAGGTAATGTAATTCCTAAGTCTTTTTGTATTGTACACCTCAGCACCCAGGTCAAATCTTTACTCAACCCCTTTACCCAGTCCTAATACCCGAGAAGCTCCTTAAAATAGAATAAACAGAATAAGTATAACCTTAGGGCAACATCAAAACACAGCATGCAGTCCTCAGTTTTAAACCTGGGTAAACCTTGAAAATACTTTCTTTATCCTTATCACTAAATGCTGACCCAGACAAATCTCTGCCACAGGATTTTAAATGCAGTCTCCTCAGCTCCTGAAGCAAACTTAAATCGAGACAAACCCTATAAACCGATACTAAAACTTCGGCATCTTAACATTTAACAATCCTTGTTTTATTTGAGGGTGGCACGGTGGCTTAGTGGTTAGCACGTTCGCCTCTCAGCACTAGGGAATCCCGGTTTGAATCCCAATCTGGGTGGAGTTTCCATGTTCTCCCCGTGTCTGCGTGGGTTTCCTCCGGGTTCTCCGGTTTCCTCCCACAGTCCAAAAACATGGATCAAGGTCAATTGAATGCTCTAAATTGCCCCATATAGGGTGCGTTTGTGTGTCTGTGTGAGTGAGTGTGTGCCCGGTGATGGATTGGCACCCTGTCCTGGGTGTATCTTCCCAGCGCCCAAAACCTTCGCCCCTGGATGGGCATGGGAACCCCCATGTGACCCTAGTAGACGATTTAGTGGAAGAGAACGGAGATGGATGTTTTATTTGATCTAACAGCAGTCTGTTGGAGCTTTGAACTCAAACAGATGCATGATGCTGACAACGGTCAACATATAAAACGTGGTCGTAGTATATTACATATTATGATTGTCCCAGTTGACACACATTGGATTAGCATTTCTTTCACAATTACAGACTGTAGTCCATCTTTTTTCTTTATTTGTGATGTTAAGGACCTTCACAGAACAAGTATAATTTAGGTGGTGTATTGTTCATTGCCAGCTTTGCAGTGACACTGACGCAATGAGGGGGGTTTAGTGCTGGGATAGGAATAATGCTGGGATAATTATTTGGCACCAACCAAATAGCACCTGCACCATGGTATAACTATTGTGGTCCTGTCCATTAGAGAACAGAGTAAAGGGAACACACACAGTATGTACTGTAGTCCTCAAACAGATGGACTACAGTCTGGAATTGTAGAACTACAAAGTCCATCTTCACAGTAAGTGGAACTGATCGCATGGACAGTAAGTGGAGCAAAAAGGAGGCTTGTCCAAACTTATTACTGGTATTGAATGTGTACCACAGCTGAATGATGATATCAATGATGCACATATAAAACATGTGGTCATAGTATATTATATATCATGACTGTATTTCTTTGTCCTCGTTGACACACAGCTGATTATCTGATCAATATTTCATCATGCCAGATATACAGAGCGTTTCTTCTGCACGCCACCCGACAGGCCCACAGACCATTACATATTTTAACTTCTCCTGACAGGTACACAGACCACTAACTCCTTTACTTCTCCCATCGGGAAAGTTGACCACTCCTACTTCACGTCTCCTGCCATGCACATAGACCACCAACTACTTTATTTGTCTTGTCACATGAACCGCATGTACTTTACAGCTACTGACAGGCACATAAACCACACCTCCTTCACTAAGGCTGCATGTCACAGAGATCACGTCTCCTTTACTGGCACCGAGTGCGAAGAGTACATTTTTTGTTTACTAACACCAAAGGGCATACGGAAGCACCTCCATGACTGAGACAGGAGGCCAAACAAACAATCCACATCTTCTTTTTTATTAAAACTAAGCCACGGAGAGCATGTTCACTAGGGCAGATGGACAGAGACATTTACTTTATAATGTTTTCCAAATTAATCACACAGCAATCATTTTTATATCACACAGGAATGAAAAGAACTCAATACATGCACGAAAGCCAGCAATAAAAAAAATATACACTATAATAATGTAAATATGAAAATAATTAAGTTTTCACATATGTAGCGTGGGCTATAGAAGTAGTGCAGTAATTTTATTTTATTGCAAAGTACATATTGTATTTCGCCAGCTCTGTTCAAGAACCGAATAATAGATTAGCAGCTTTTGGCGACTCAATTTCACTCAAATTACTTAGTAAAGCTTGTGAGAAACATGGAATAGAGGAAATGCCCTCTCTCTCGCACTGCAGACTGACAGCAGAGAGAGAGAGAGAGAGAGGGAGAAAGAGAGCGAGACATGCTTTCATGCTCTTTAGTGCTATGCTGCCATCATGTGGGACTCAGGGTATTATATTGGGATTGTGACATTCTATAAATCATCTTTTATTATCAATTATAAATTTGTTGAATTTTAGTACAGAATTTAAAGATTCAGAATCAATCACATATTCTGTGAATCTGACTGTTTGGAAAGCAATTGAATTTGAGCGAGAATCTATTATACAGTGACGGGATAGGTGTGAACAATAAAGGGGCTCCATGATTTATCATTTTGAATTCTTTATTCCATCCATCCATTATCTTGCTCTTTATCCTATATTAGGGTCGCAGGGGGGGGGGGGGTTCCCCATGCTCATCCAGGGGAGAACGTTTCGGGCGCTGGGCAGATACACCCAGGACAGGACGCAAATCTATCACTGGGCACACACTCACTCACACAGTCACACTCTATATGGGGCAATTTGGAGAACTCAGTTGACTTGATCCATGTTTTTGGACTGTGGGAGGAAACCGAAGAACCCGGAGGAAACCCACACGGACACGGAAAGAACATGGAAATTCCACCCAGATGGGGATTCGAACCGGGAATCCCTAGTGCTGAGAGGAGAACATGCTAACCACTAAACCACCGTGCCACCATGCTTCATTCAAACTCATTATAATTTGGAACTTTTACATTATAGTAAGTTATATAGATTAAGGATTTGTATTAATTTATATCCAGGTTCTACTATTGAACATTCCAAAGTCACCCAAACTATCTTTGTTTTTTTTAATTGCCTCATCAGCATCACATTGGATTTTCCTGGCCATTAGCTCACTCAAAAATATATTGTTCAATAAATCAACTTGTATAAATACATTTAAATACATTTTTTTTTCACTTCACTTACCATATAGATGGACTTTTAGTTTCACAATTACAGACTGTAGTCCATCTGTGTTCTTTGTTTTTGTTAGTCCGTTGTTGGTTTTCTCTTCTCTATTGGTCAGGACCTTCATTTGGTATCATTTTAGGTATCATTTGGGTGGTGGATTGTTTATTGTCAGTTCTACAGTGACACTGATGTGGTGAGGGGGGTTTTAGTGCAGCAGTGCAGCTGTAGTTGCATTTAAACACCTCAGTGACACTGCTGGGATAGGAATAATGCACCAACCAAATAATACCTGCTCTGTGGTGGTACTATTGGGGTTCTGACTATTAAATAACAGAGTGAAATGGAAAAAACAGAGTATGTACTGTAGTCCACAAATAAATGGACTACAGTCTAGAATTGTAGAACTACAAAGTCCATCTTTGCAGTAAGTGGAACTGATCACATTGACAGTAAGTGGAGCAAAAAGATGGCATCGGTCTAATCATTTGACTGGGTCTGTATATGTACAACTAATAAAACTATGTTATTTTATCGTTACCTGGTCAGTTTGGCAAGAGTATGAACCCAAAAAGAAAAGATAAGATTCATAGGGAGTATAAAACTCACAGCCTGCTGTTTTCTTTTATATTCAGCTCTTTGTGCTGAAATCCCTAAAGAAAAAACATGACTTTTTTTTTTTTTTTTTTATCACAGGAGATCAACAATCCGATGTGTTTAAGTCCATGTGTAAGATCACAGAGATACAGGCACATGACTCTCTATAGACTACAGTATAGAAAAACAAAGCAGAGCATGTTGAGCCTCCT
The DNA here is from genome assembly GCA_019802505.1 of Corydoras sp. C115. Lineage (NCBI taxonomy): Eukaryota > Metazoa > Chordata > Actinopteri > Siluriformes > Callichthyidae > Corydoras > Corydoras sp. C115. The sequence continues at coordinate 1,064,943 of JAFMOC010000146.1, read as the reverse complement.
CTCCACCTGGGGAGATCAATAATAAGATAAGGAGGTGAACAGAGAATAGAATTTGTGACATTTGCTTAGCTGGTTCCATCCCAGCATTAGATAATTAGAACAGAGCACACCTGCTGAAGTGAATCGAATACCAGAGGTGATCCATATTGATTTTTTGAGTATCGTCCAGAAATGATGAATTTACTGGAGCGTGTGCAGCCAATTACCATCTAATGACTGCATGTATGTGATCGAGCACCACTCAATAATGCAATGCTACTATTCTGTTCTTTATTTAATGCAAAATAATACCCTTTTCTGCTTAAGCTGATTACTGATAGGAAGGACTTGTTTTCTTCCATTTGCAATAACGCAGTCTGAATATCTGGATTTAAAAAAAAAAAAACACTAACAATTTTATTATTATTAATAATAATAATAATAATAATAATAATAATAATAATAATAATAATAATAATAGGGCACGGTGGCTTAGTGATTAGCACGTTCTCCTCTTAGCACTATTCCCAGTTGGAATCCCCATCTGGGTGGAGTTTCCATGTTCTCCCCTTGTCCGCATGGGTTTCCTCTGGGTTCTTCGGTTTCCTCCCACAGTCCAAAAACATGGATCAAGTCAATTGAGTTCTCTAAATTGCCCCATATAGAGTGTGTATGCGTGCGTGTCTGTGTGAGTGAGTGTGTGCCCAGCGATAGATTGGCGCCCTGTCCTGGGTGTATCTGCCCAGTGCCTGAAACGTTCTCCCCTTGATGGGCATGGGGAACCCCCCGCGACCCTAATATAGAATAAAGCGGAAGATAATGAATGAATGAATGAATGAATGAATAATAAAGACATCACAGTGACTTCGTGGTTAGCACATTCGCTTCTCAGTGCTGAGGATTCCAGGTTCGAATCCCAATGTGGGTGAAGTCCCCATGCTCTCCCTGTGTCCGTGTGGACCTTCTGTAAGCTCTCCGGTTCCCTCCCACAGTCCGAGAACCTAGATTCAAGGTGAATTGATTGGCACCCTGTCCTGGGTGTATCTGCCCAGCATCAGAGCATCAGAGACACTCTCCCCTGAATGGACATGGAAAACCCCCTTGCTACCCTAATCTGTTCATTTGAGTTTTGATGTGTTCCTTCATGATGAGCACCCCTCATGCTATTTTCATTAAAAGCAGTGTTTATTTTGTGTAAGCACTGTTTGGTTGTTGTAAGCATTGTATATCTTCAGTAAGCTCGGGTTATCCTCACTTTCTGCTGTTTGTTCTCTGTATCTCAGCTGATACTTTGTGAGCTCTGTGTCTTTCGTAGCATTGTGTGGCTTTTGTATCAGTGTGCACACTTATCTCCTGTAAGTACAGCTTTTGTCCTGTAATAGCAGTTCAGGCAGTGTTTTTCCTCTAAGTATAATAGTCATCCTGTAAAGTGTAGTGTGGATTGTTTTTCTGTGCCGTGCTTCTTCTATACAATTTGTATTGTCTTGTTGATATTGTTTAGTGCAGTCTTGCTCATTTAATTACTTATTAACAGTATATTTTTGTTTACAATTTTGGTCCACTTAAAAGTTTGGACACATCTCCTTTTTCCGCCGCATGTCTATGGTCTCAGTTACACTTACTGTAAAGATGGACTTTGTAGTTCCATAATACCATTCTGTAGTCCATCTTTGTGGACCAGGGTACATACAGTGTATGTCGCCTTCACTCTGTTCTCAGGATGTTCAGGACACCAAGAGTACCACTACAGAACAGGTATTATTTGGTTGGTATTAAGGAAATTAAGCAAAACTTTTGTGTATATATATATATATATACACACACACACACACACACACACACACGTTCCTGTTAATCATTTCATTGGTTTCTGTTGCCACCTAGTGGTAGTATATGGTGTCTAATTTAGCTAGCTCAGTCTATTTGATATAATCAATTAAATCAATGTGCCATCATTAAACATATTATAAACAGGAAACATGTATTAATATGCCAAAATTCCATTTTTTTCTAAATTTTTTAGAATTCACAATACAGAAATACAATAACAGTTGTTTTCTAAAAGTAAAAAAACCTAACCACATTCAGGAAGTTCGCCACAAAAGGCTAATATTGTATTTATTAATGACACCATACATCCCAGGTCTTTGGATAGAATATTTCCTATAAACACAGACATGAACAATGTTCAATAATTCATAATATACTTTAAATTAAGAAAGCAGGTACATGAGTTTAGAACAGGGCAGCATGGTGGCTTAGTGGTTAGCATGTTCACCTCTCAGCGCTGGGGATCCAGACTCAAATCTCGATCTGAGTGGAGTCTCCATGTTCTCTCCGTGTCCACATGAGTTTCCCCTGGGGTCTCAGGTTTCCTTCCACAGTACAAAAACATGGATTCAAGGTGAATTTGCTCCTCTAAATAGACCCTATAAAGTATGTGTGTGTGAGTGAGTGTGTCCAGCGATAGATTGACGCCCTGTCTTGGGCTAGCGCCACCCAAAACATTCCTCCCTGAATGACAATGAACCCTTAAACCCCCTCAACCCATGTAAAGGATTAAGCGGAAGATAATGTATTGATGGAGTTCAACATGAAAACATGTCATTATACAGTGCCAGAATTTTTTAATTCAATAATATAATAAATCATCATGGCGGAAAACTGTTAAAAATGACATTATGATTATGATGTGAACCAATTATGTGAACATAAAGCTAAACTGAATCAGACTGGATCAGAAGATCCAACTAAAAAAAGAACAAAACATGATAAAAATGTCCACATCGGCTTTCATTCAAATTTCATGATGTAACATCTTAGTTTAATAAAATGAGCGAGGAACGGGCTGTTTGAGAATCAGCTTTATAAAATATGAAGCCTTTAACGGCAGTGTGGATTCAATCAAGTGGACAAAACTGCAATGTGGCTGAAACATTTGTTCTGTCTGGCTGTATTTGTATAGCAACTTGCACTAAGGACTATGATTATATAAAAGCAAAGTGGTCATTGAAAATCTTTTTTTTTTCCTCCCTCACCATAAATTCTCCACTTCACGCAACGCTGAAATATCTGGAAGTAAAACCTTTTACACTCTTTCTTGCCGGCTATAGAAAGACAACAAAGCAGCATTTACAAATTGGTAATTAGAAGGGCTATCAGTGAGGTTCTAGATTTGATTCAGGGTTCAGGTCAGTGTCTGCATGGCGGTTCTAAATGGGTTTTTTTTTTTCCAGGTACTAGATTTTCTTCTACGTCCCCCAAACATTCTAGTATGTGAAGTAGAACCGATAAATGGCCCTGAGGATGTTCTTGCTTGGTTAATTGGACTGATTGTGGCAAGAAGCAACACATTTTCAGAGTAAATCTTGAACCAAATCAGATGTGCAGATCATAAAGGATTCAGTTTGGTTGACACCAACTGCTGTCCTGAAGATGTAGGAACGAAAACTACAAACATGGGACTAACGAAAACTGAATTAGAACCATACTGACAATAATCATTCATCATCTTCCGCTTTGTCCTATATTAGGGTCACAGGGGGGGTTCCCCATGCCCATCCAGGGGAGAACGTTTCGGGCGCTGGGTAGATACACCCAGGACAGGGCGCCAATCCATCGCTGGGCACACACTCACACAGACATGCACACATACACACTCTATATGGGGCAATTTGGAGAATTCAATTGACTTGATCCATGTTTTTGGACTGTGGGAGGAAACCGGAGAACCCAGAGGAAACCCACACAGACACGGGGAGAACATGGAAACTCCACCCAGATGGGGATTCGAACTGGGAATCCGTAGCGCTGAGAGGCAAACGTGCCAACCACTAAGCCACCGTGCCACCCACAGTAATCATAATCAGCAATTTATTAATGAACACCCAGTGGATATCAGTAAGAGCGCCAAACACAATAAATCCAACAGTGAAAAACTGGAAGAAGCACTAGCACAGCAAGTCAACAATCTCACCAACTCTAACAAAAACAACGGGAGAGACGACAGATATGTGACAGTGATCACAAGGGGCTAGTTGTTAATATGTCTTGTGAAAAAAACATTGGAATAAACATTTGCTTCAACTTCATCGGTGGCAGACAGATCCATTTGTGCTTCGGTGTTCTATATGTCTAGGAAGGAATGTTATCTAATTTACTGCACTGGTTCACTGAAGTCTCATGAGGACTGTGCTCAGGTGGAGTAAGTCCCAGTTCTGGAGTTGCCCTTCACTACACAGATGAGTGATTTCCCCAGCACTAATGAGATTTCCCATTGCCTGCTCAGCTAATGCCCCAGCCTTAAATGCTGGATCAGGTGTGTTAGTTTAAAACCCTACTAGAATGGGTCAAGCCATACGGTCCATGACACTATACCCCTCTGTGCAATACAACGAACAATTGAATTGTAAAACAACAAGTTTGGCCAAGTTTTTGTACAACGTTAATAATAAAAGTGATTTATTAAAGCAAGGTTTTTCATTTTAAAGAGTGTCTGCCACGACCTGGTGAGTAACGCTGAGGTTACCAGCCTATTGTAGGACACAGAACATACATATTCACATCTATGGCAATTTTAGAATTAATTCAATAATGTGTGTTTTTTTATCTAAAGCAAGTACAGGGATGGCTACAGCATCCCTAGAGCAATGACGGTTAAGGGTCTTGCTCAAGAACCCACAATGTTAACTTTAGTGGACCTGGGATTTGAACCCACAGCCTTCAGATTGATAACGCAACACCCTAACCACAGAGCTACCACCCCCATTTTAACTTTTGAAGAAAACCATGAAAGAAAATGACAGCATGGTTGGCACATATGTCTCTTTGCACTGGGATCCAGGTTCGAATCCTAAACTGGTAGGAGTTTCCATGTTCTCCCCATGTTTGCAAGGGTTTGCTCAGGGTATACTAGTTTCCTCGGAAAAATAATTCCAAACTCATATATTTAACACTTTAACATCCTGCTCAACTGTTTGGTAGAGGTGTGTTTTTTTTAAACTGGGAGGGGTCTATTTAAAAAAAAAAAAAAAAAAAAAAAAAAACACCAATTATTTTTATTAATGCCCCAAACATATATATATATATAAAAAAAAAAAAATTCCTTTGCTTTTTTCTTGGTGAGGACATTAAAGGGTTAAGGTAAATTGACTGCTCAAAATTGTCCCTATCTAAATTGTCCCCATGAAGTGTGTCTGTGTTTAAGTGAGTGTGTGCCCAGCGATGGATTGGCGCCCTGTCCTTGGGGTATCTGCCCAGCACCTGAAACTTCAGCTCCTAAATGGGAATAGGCAAACACCCTGTGACCATAGTAGAGAGAATTGACAAAAGATAAAAAAATAAGGTTAAGATAAGAATACAAGACGGCATAATCCTACACAGACACATAGAGAACATGCAAACTTCCCTCAGGAAGGCCCTTTCCCATTCTATATGGCAGTCAAAACCAGGGGCTTTCTTGCTTGAGAAGTGAAAACATTAACTTCATTATGGCACCTGGACCAGAATCAGAAAACCATGCCATTAAAGCACCTCCCCATATTTCTCTTAGATGGAAGTAAGAGCTTTTGTTTAGCACGAATTTAATGTTGTTGTCATGTCAGCCTGGTTCCCCCACAATCTGTGTCCATTAGCATGCCTTTACCTTCAGACTGATCTGTCATCTCTGGCCTAAAAAATATGTTTACATGAATCACACCCTGCTTGCCTCTCACATTCATTTTCATGATTATAAGTGCCTCCTCCTGACACCTCATCACAGCCTCCGAATTATCCAAGCAGAATCTAATTGATTTTCCTCACTCCAGCAGGTCAACATGGTCAGGCTTGTGCTTCCTTCAAAGAACGAGCAGCACATTTACGTTTGTTAGAAAGCTTTGTAATTCGGTTGTATCACTGTAGTAAAAGCTGGCATCGATGCCGATAATGCCATATTCAAGGCTTGTTCTGCTGACTCACAAGACACACGCTTACTCCAGCTTGCGATATTTGGAAACAAGAGCAGCGCATTATGTCCGACCCAGGGTACAGAAAATGACAAACATGAATGGGAGGCTTTGTTGCTGAGAAATGACAAAAGCTCCTGCAGCAGAAAACTATGTGGCTTACTTAAAATAATGAATTGGGAAAATAAAATTAAATTAGGGCGGCACGGTGGCTTAGTGGTTAGCACGGTGGCTTAGTGGTTAGCACGTTCTCCTCTCAGCGCTAGGGATTCCTGGTTCGAATCCCCATCTGGGTGGAGTTTGCAAGTTCTCCCCATGTCCACGTGGGTTTCCTCGTGGGTTTCCTCGTGGTTCTCCGGTTTCCTCCTACAGTCCAAAAACATGGATCAATCAATTGAATTCACCAAATTGCCCCATATAGAGTGTGTGTGTGTGTGAGTGAGTGTGTGCCCAGCAATAGATTGGCGCCCTGTCCTGGGTGTATCTGCCCAGCACCCGAAACGTTCTCCCCTGGATGGGCATGGGGAACCCCACCGCGACCCTACTAGAGGATAAAGTGGGAGATAATGAATGAATGGGAAAAAAAAAATTCATTAATTGTGAAAATAATGCCTGAAAAGCTATTTAATGATTGCCCTTTAAAGAGAAATAGAGATTATCTTTTGCAATAAAATTTGTGTTCTTTCTTATTCACACAAACAGACACACAGACTACATAGGGGCATTTTGGAGCAGCCAATTTACCTTGAATCCATGATTTTGGACTGTGGTAGGAACCAAAGAATGTAGAGGAAACCCATGCGGACATGAGTAGAACATGAAAACTCCACCCAGGTTGGGATTTGAACCCTAAATCTGCCAAATTCAGTCCACACCTGGTTGGTTATTGCACGGAACTCCCAGAACACATACAAGAATAATTAAAAGAATTAGTATACACCTTTTGCACCATTCACACAGGGCATTTCCTATCATTACGATGTCAAAGACATCCTGACATGCCCCAAATCAAGTTATGTGGTACACGGGTGACGGCTCACTAAATATTGCCAAAATAAACCACAATGTTTTATTGTGTAAATGTTCTGTGCGGCTGCAGTTTCGTTGACTGATACAGATACGTCTGATTTGGTTGCGGTAGCCATCAGTCAGTTGTCTGTGGTCTCAGTCAGTTTGTCAGGGGCTTTTTGGATGTTTGAGCTGATCGTGATTTGCCGAGGAGCCTGACAGAGTGCTGTACTGACGTTACATTGCATCTGCACACACAAAGAGAACCAGGTTGTTCTTTAAAGTCATTGTTTTCATCATTGTGCATAAAGTTCTGATAAAATCTGCTTCATGAAAAAAGTGAGAACTTGCCAACCACAAGACTACAAACAATACGACACAATTCGGGGGGGGAAAAAAAAAAAGTTTGCTGTTAAAATTGGCTCTGAGCCAAAATGGAAAAATTTCAAGTGTGTGTAGAAAGTGCAGTATAGATTTTCATCTCAGACATACTACATGATGTAACAATACAGTCGCAATTCATCTTCAGTAGTTCTTTGACATCAGACGGGTGTCTTTCAGTATAATTTTTTTAATCATGTAAATCTATTATCTGCAACAATATAAGACTTAACAGTGTAGCTGCTGTGAATTGAAAGGCTTAATACAGTTGCATTTTCTGAGCTCTGTCTACCATCTAGTATGCAGGGGCATTTTTCAGGGTTTAAAAACATCAGGGGCTTTAGCCCAGATCCCTTATCCCCCCTCTGTCCTCTTTAAACAGTGCACTTTAATGAGTGTATTTATCTATTTTTCAAACCGTTGTTACATTCATTTTGTTTGATCATTCTTATTCATTCATTCAGTATCTTCCACATTATCCTCTATTAGGGTCGCGGGGGGGTTCCCCATGCCCATCCAGGGGAGAACGTCTCGGGCGCCGGGCAGATACACCCAGGACAGGGCGCCAACCTATCGCTGGGCACATTCTTAGTTATATTGGATAAAATTCAATATGTCACTGTCAGCAGTGGAGAGCACATTCAGTTCTAATAATTGATGGTTTTGGCTGAACAATTTTTTGAATAAATGAACCTGAGCTTCGGCAGAAAAGCATGAGTCCGTCGCAGATGAGCCGGTTTTAACAATATTTAGCTTTAAATACTGTAACGTTGCGACAGTTTGCACCTTCAGAATAATTCTGATGGTTTATGAAAGCTGAGAAGCTGCTCTTTACAGCCAACATACAGTTATTACGGTAACTTTACTCCCGATACTGGCGAAAAAAGTCTCCTCACACACACACACAGGTGCTTGGAAGCACAAACAGCTGATGGTGACTCCATCGTTCGGTCCCGCTGCTGGAGGAGAGGCGGCCAGAGAAAGCTGCTCTCATTTGATCCAGGGCTACTGGCAAAACATCCGGGACTATAGCCCCGAAAGCCCATGTCTAACGACGCCCCTGCTAGTATGAATTTCTTAGTTTTACCTCTCTCTCTCTTTTATTAATGATTTGAACCTGCGTTAACAATGACTGTCTTTTGACCCACATTACAGACTTTGCACTTTAAAGTTCAGCTAATAAATATGTAATACACAGTGTGATGCGCTTGTATCCTCACCTCTTAAACCAAATGCAACACTTTGGTAGGGTCATGTGTTTCTGTGACCATAAATACATAACCCGGTTAAAGAGGAGAAACTGGGAGCTCGTGTCTGGAGAGAATTTAATCATGCCTCAGGAATGGAAAACAAGATGCGATTAGATTTAAAGCCAATCACAACTACCCACTGTGAGCACTGCACTTAACTCCAAGCTGCTCCAAAAGCCATGTGGTATAGGTGGTTAATTTGAGTTGCCTCTGGGCAAAGGCAGTGGTGACGTTTAAATATGTGAGTAGTCGTCGGGTTGCTTTAGCGTCAAAGTGAATGATAAAAGTCCACAGCACTTTAGCACTTCTATTTCTGTTCCAGTTATCGTGTAAGTAGATGTTGGATTATAGAGAATTGCACCTTTGTTTAAATCATACTCAAACTTAAGCAGCCTCCACATCACGGTCTATTCAAACAATTTTGGGGCAAGTCTCAGAATGGAAGAGCCATGCAACACTGTGATGTAAAGTGGGGGTAAGTGAGTTCAGACATATTGGAATGTTATAAGAACTTTTTCATGACTCTCAGAAGCAGACCTCAAGATAGTGAGGTGTAAGCAGTGGGGAATTTAAAAATTATCTGACGTGGATGTTTCAAATCATAATAAACTAAACAAGCAGTATTCACTATAAACTAAACAGTAGGTCCGTGTGGCGGGCTTTTCCCATGCCCATTTTAGAACATATGTAGAAACTGGAGTTCCCCGGATTAAACCCACTCAGACACAGAGATAGAAAGGACATTTGTTCGTTCCCACCAGGAATCGAACCCAGAACCTTCTTGCTGTAAGGCAGAAGTGATGAGCACTATAAGGAGACAGGAAAGCCAAAAGGCCAGAGAAACAAAACGCACAAAGGAGAAAAGCATTTATTGAAGATTACCACAGGTACTCTGACAGAGAGAGGGTTATCAAGAACAACAACACAGTTTAAAGGTATCACCTGACAAAACAGAAGGCAAGACAAAGAGAGCAACAATGTAGTAGCCTGACAAAACAGAGAGCAAGATGTTCTGGGGAAAAAAAGCAATAAATACTCTCTAAAAAGGCCAGACTACCCTCATGCCCAAGGAACGCAAGAATCTCACAGCAGCTGTGTCCATAAACCCCATCTGGCATGAGTCCTGGCATGATTCCCGGACAGAACAACTGTCCTAGGCCAGTCCTGCTTAGAACTGATGGACAAAGAACCTCATTTTCAACACCTCAGGAACTAGGGATAATTATAGTTCCTAGTTCCTGTTTTGACACTTTATAGTCCCTTTTACAAGAAACACATCAAATAGGAGCCAAAAATACAATAAATATATAGTGGTAGGTTCAGACGTGAATGCATAGCAGTACACAACACTCACATGTGACAGTTTTAAATATCTATCAAAAACTGGATGTGTATTGAACAACAAAATATTAAAATGAAAAGTTTATCAAAAAAATACTTGTAAATGAAAAGATGGTTTAAAAGTTTAGTGAGTTTAGGTGAATTGGGATTCAAAATTTGCAACTCCTCTTCAGTATTTGATGTTAACATCACCTACAGAGCAAGACAATACAAAAAGAAAATCCAAAAATGTAACTTGGATCACAAGAAAATAAAAGACCCCAAGAACCAAAGAGGCTTTGATCCGTCAGCTGGTTTATGTGCTGTCAGTGTTTCAAACAGCTTAAAGACAAAAGACCTCTGAGGGTATTTTGGGAACTTCCATCAGTTGATAGTTCCTCCCTTATAATACCTAAAACTGGTTCAAAAGACCTTCTTGAACATGAAAAACTCTTACATCAGAAAGTAAAACATAGTTCTCCTGGTTTATTTTACTGGAACTAGAAAATCCATCCATCATCTTTTGGGACTGTGAAACATTTCGGAACCCAGGACAGGGCACCAATCCATCGCTGTGCACACACTATATAGCTGTAATTTAAAGCAGCCAAGTCACCTTGACACCTGAAATCCCTGAGAAATTCTCAACTCTGAATTGGGTACCCACTGACAATGTTACTATGTTTAAACGTGTTGGGTACTATCCCACACTATCCACACCCTGCACAAGGAGCTTCATAATGTTCATTGCTATAGCAAAGACACACTGACATGCCATAAATAAAGCTGCGGAATGTGAAGTTAAAGATGGCTTAAATAGAGTCCTTTGTATTATTAGTTTTTTGGGGTTTATTTTGGCTTGGTATGTTTAAATGTAAAATCTCTGCGGGTATGAATGTTAGAAATATATTTTAGAGCTACAGTGTTGAAAAGCCCAATATTTTTAAATAATGTCCTCACTTATTCCACATGTACCTCATGTGGTTTGGATTTTCAATGAGTTTCTGCCCGCTGGAGAAGTCATTAAGCGAATAAGCAACATGGCAGTTCATGTTTCTCCGAGATACTGCCCGTCCTTGATTAGATCTATTGTATCCCCTAATTGCCATTTAAACAAATGAAACTCTAGGGGCTTCTGCTTATTCTTCAGAAGCAGTAAAGCCTGAGCGGCATGCAACAAACAACCCAGCTGTTATGAACACGCGCTTGTGGCAGATTCTCGTATGGCTAATAATGGCTTTTGTTTTCTTTCCTGGAGGCAGTGAAGGGAAAAACAGACTTTAGCTACATCATTGTGTGAGCGGAATGTCTGGTAATCCAGAAAGTGAAAAATATCATGGCTCTACACTAATGGGACTCATCTGAGGGGAGGATGGAGGATGGCTGCGTGGGAGAAAGGAAGAGAGCGTTCCGCCGAAAAGAACCACCATTACCCCCATGTTTCAGCTCATTCACCTTAAGCAACGTGTTGCAATGACGCTATTACTCACGACCTGCGTTCTACTCCAGCAGGCGCTTGTAAGTCCATGCTGCCCTTTTCTTTCACTTTCATATTCTGACATTCTAGTGTGCTGCAGCTTAATTGCATTTGTAGTATGCTCTATAATTTATTTTTTTTTAATAGGTGATGACCTTTACACCGACCAAGTCCAGCACAGCTGAAAAAACTTTTGTTGGATCAGTTATGAAAAGTAGCAAAAAGATTAAATAAAACAATACAGTTTAGTAGTGCAAGCAATTTTTTTTTTGTAAAAATCCCATAATTATCCCTGTCTGAACATGTTAATATTCGATTTATGCACAATATGACATAATGCATTTTAAATGGCTTGTAACACTTTATAAATCCGTTATTTATCATTATATGCATATTCATTAAGCTTTTTTTTAAATGAATATTTTATAGATTTTGTTATAAAGCCTTATACCATATAACGCCTTATGTCATGTTATAGCACTACACTGTGATCATGAACATCAATGTACAATAACAGTCTTTAAACAAATGTTTTAAGCTTTATAAACGCAACTATAATGCATTATGAATACTGGATTGAATGTGTTACTAAATGTCTTTTTTTAACTGTTTGTTTAATTGTTTAATAAGCTTTATGACCTTTGTGTTGCAATGGATGCTGTCCATGAAAATGACAGCATCTATTTGTTTGTATAAACAGTATTTGCTGTTTAATCTGTTCTTCATTATCCTACAACTTTGAGTTGATTTTATGTGTATTTGCTAAATGACTACAAAGTCCTACAAAGTCCTTCCTTACTAGCATTTTGGGGAAAGGACATTAACTGATGTAATTGATGCCCCGGTTTATTTCTGACAGGTTGGTTGTACTGCAGTGATGTTAGACTATAAACTTGAATACCAGTGCCATCAGCACACAGTATGCCGCCTGGATGTCGGCCAGTTACTGCTTGTTTATTCCTCTGGCCTCTTGAGCAACCGGCGTTGCTTAATGGGTTGAAAATGTAATTAACACTTCGACCTGTAAAGTGATGCAGACCTCCCACTGTCACCAGTTAAATTCACTTATACAGAGGTTACTGGCCAATAAACTGCATTTGGAAATGCCCGTGGTGTTGATCATGGGATTACTGCAAAAAGCAATTTTGACAAAATTCACATAAATGAATGTTTGCACCGCTTGCGGGAAATGTCATCACAAGCCCAGGCAAAGTCTGACGGAGAAGGGACCAATATCATATAAAAATTAAGTACATGACTAATTAATTGCTTGTTACATCAAAACAATACTAGTCATTCCATACTGTTAATTGGTAGCCAGTTTATAACAGCATGTAGCATTTACATTTTAATATCCTAATAAGATTTAAAAATGTCACTGTTTTGGAAACAGATAAGAGGATTAGGAGTAAAATATTACCACATTTTATTAATTATTTTTAAAAAGGTTACCACATGGTATCCAACGCAATCAACACAGGCTTTTATTGATATTTTTCTTTATCCAGAATGACCATCGAGACCGTGACGGTGTTCTTACTGCCATTTACGTCCTCAGTTGTAATTGTCTGGTTGAATCCAAATTTATTAAAAAGGTTTTATAATATACCATCACCACTTAATCCCATCTATTTTAATAATTATTTGAGCTTTTGTAAAAACTTGCAGTGGAGTCAACAGGGGTTTCTTTATATCAAAGACAGAAGAGACTAAAATCATATTTAAACATGAGTCTCATGTGTAAAAGTATAAGTGCATGCCCTTTTTCTCATTGAATTAAGGTGGTTGATTGTCACAGGTATGAAATCATGCACTTAAACATGCCTTTAGAATGATTGCATGCTTCTGACATTATGGGAACAGTTAAGGGAAGGATCATTTCTGTTTCGGCATGACTCTGCCCCAGTAAAGAAATAAGAAGTTTGGTGTAATCTGACTAGCCCTCACAAAGCCCTGATTTCAACCCCATTAAACACCGTAATCATGCACTAGAACAGAGATTGCGAGTTAGTGCCTCTCGCTCAACAGTGTCTGACTTCACAATGCTTTTCTGGATGAACAAGTAAAAGATTCTCACAGACACACAAAAATATTGCAGAAAGCCTGAGAGATGATATTCTTTTATATACAGAGACCACACAGTGTAAGATAGGGGAGTCATGATGATGATGAACCCAGATGACCCCCCAAACACCTTATTAGTACAACCACAGAGCAGGTATTACATGGTTGGTTTATTGTTTCTATCCCAGCAGTGTCACTGAGGTGTTTAATTAAAGCTACAGCAGCACTGCTGCACTAAAACCCATCCGACAGGGGGCTAACAAAAAACAAGAAAACAGATGGGGTACAGTCTGTAATTGTAAAACTACAAAGTCCATCTATACGGGAAGTGGAGGAAATAGAAAGCAGAGTAAGAACTAAGAAACTTTTCACAGAGCCGACGTTTTTAAAATGAACAGTTAAAATAGAACCCTTTAGATTAAAGTAGCAGTGATTAAAATGTAGAGTAAAAAACATGCCACCTTGATCAGGAGAAGTATCAGCAAACCAGAATCAGAAAGACAGAAGGGTCAGCACAGCGTTGGCTTAACATGACTGATAAAGATTGAGCTGAAGCTCAATTGAAGGGAGCTTAAAGAAACCCATGTACAGGTGGATCCAATAAACAATCAGGCTTGCCATTCTTTTTGCCTCTGTCTCCCCCCAAAGGCCAAGCCAGGCATGTCACTGGGATCTGTTTTAAAATGTAAAGCACAATATAAAAAAGCGAGTGGGTGAAAAGCAAGTGAACCATAAGTCCTCATATTTCCCCCACCCTGCAACCTTAGTATAGGATTAAACGGTCAATATAATACGATGGGGCGGCACGGTGGCTTAGTGGTTAGCACGTTCGCCTCTCAGCACTAGGGATTCCCGGTTCGAATCCCCATCTGGGTGGAGTTTCCATGTTCTCCCCATGTCTGCGTGGGTTTCCTCCGGGTTCTCCGGTTTCCTCCCACAGTCCAAAAACATGGATCAAGTCAATTGAGTTCTCCAAATTGCCCCATATAGAGTGTGTATGCGTGCGTGTATGTGTGAGTGAGTGTGTGCCCAGCGATAGATTGGCGCCCTGTCCTGGGTGTATCTGCCCAGCGCCCGAAACATTCTCCCCTGGATGGGTATGGGGAACCCCACCGCGACCCTAATAGAGGATAAAGCGGAAGATAATGAATGAATGAATGAATGAATATAATACGATTACGAGTTTTAAGACATGCAAATCTGACTGCACCTGTCACCTTGTTACCTGCAGTATCTAAATGGAGCTCTAAAGTATGTTTCAAATGGACTGGCTGAAATTATTCCATGAGCCTTGTCAAAAAAAATGTCATGTCACTGTATATTATTTGACACTGGCCTTGTTACGCCCTATTTACCTTTACTTAGTGGGAGTAAATCTGTAGGAGCATGGCACATGACCCTGTAGGAAATAGCAATTAACACTTCAGTGAACAACAATACCGCACACTGACCGGCAAGTGCGATGCCTCAGTGAAGCAGAGGGGGAGCGGTATTGGGATTGGATGGATTCTGGTTGAATGTAAGGATTTTACTGATGCTGCGGTGACTCTTTAGAGAAGGAGACACAGAAGTCATTTCCATCTTGGATAGATAAAATCGGGTCGGGGGTGGTGAGCAGTCAGGCTGAACGGGTGAGATCAGTGACATTTACATTCATGGGTTTTGCAGATGCTTTATCCAATGCGATTTAAAAGAACAGTGCTGTGAAAGCAGTGACAATAAGAAAACTGCTGCAGGGCTAACAATGTGTTCCAGGTTTTGAGAGCACTCCACTGTTCACCGTCTATTGATGCGATGACGGGGTGGTTTTGCTGGAGCCTATCCCAGCTGTTATGAAGGTAAAGTTCAGGGATACACCACTTAAAAAAACCCAGATGGACACAGAATATTCAAATCCCAGAACCTAGAACTGTAGTACTATGATCTGAGATGACAACTGAGCGTGAAAAAACATTTATCATGGCTATTCAAAGGGTTATGGTTGCTTTCTACATACACAATTCTCTTAAACATCCATCCATCCATTATCTTCCACTTTATCCTATATTAGGGTCGCAGGGGGGGGGGTCCCCATGCCCATCCAGGGGAGAATGTTTCGGGCGCTGGGCAGATACACCCAAGACAGTACGCCAATCTATCGCTGGGCACACACTCGCTCACTCACTCACTCACACACACACTCTATATGGGGCAATTTGGAGAACTCAATTGACTTGATCCATGTTTTTAGACTGTGGGAGGAAACCGGAGAAACCGGAGGAAACTCACATGGACACTGGGAGAACATGGAAACTCCAACCAGATGGGGATTCGAACCGGGAATCTCTAGTGCTGAGAGGCGAACGTGCCAACCACTAAACCACCGTGCCGCCCTCTTATCTATTATACTTTTTCAAATTAGGCAGACACAACCCTGAGGTTGTAAACATCCTGCACCTCACAGATGTATTACTTCAGTGCTGAACTACATTTAAAAACACAAACGTTTTTTCAAGACTCTATGGAAGCCAATTATCCCAGATTTACATGCTACAGTGTCTCTATTGGCCTATGGAGCAGAACCTGCTCATTATACAGCATTACTCTGCTTTCTTATGAACCATCAACACAAGAAGTGTCATTTCGACTGCCTTGAACAGTTTCACCCTCTGCAAAGTTTGTATTTAATGAAATAAACCAAAATAGTGGGTACATTTTAGGAATGTTTATATTCCATCAGGTGATGGCGTAAGAACCCAGGAGGCAGTTGTATCTCTAACTTGAGAGGATACTTTGACACATCAGAAACCATTGATGAGTCTCAAGTAGAGTTTGTGGAGTGCTTAATGAGAACGAACCTGTTTTTCACAGTTTAATTAAAGTAAAAAAGGTCAGGCTAGTGCACAGGGTATGAAACACGGAAAAAATACTATGCGTCAAACCTTTCATTTATTCAGAGAAGAAGGAAAGAAAGGAAAAATCTTTTAAACTGAGCAAATTTCTAGAAAAAAGAAATAACTACAGGGAGAAACTACAGGTTACCTCTCAGCAGTAGTCGCCTTTGTGATTTATTCTACGAACTTAAGTATCAGGTTGAAAATGACTTCAGATATCTAGATTATGCAAAACCAAAAGATTTATCCATCCATCCATTATCTTCCACTTTATCCTCTACTGGGTCGCAGGGGAGGTTCCCCATGCCCATCCAGGGGAGAAAGTTTTGGGCACTGGGTAGATACACCCAGGACAGGGCACCAAACTATCGCTGGGCACACACTCACTCACACAAACACACTCTATATGGGGCAATTTAGAGAATTCAATTTGGGAGGAAACTTGAGAACCCGGAGGAAACCCACGTGGACACAGGGAGAATATGGAAACTCCACCCAGATTCGGATTCGAACCAGGAATCCCTAGTGCTGAGAGGTGAATGTGCTAACCACTAAGCCAGCATGCCCCCCCTCAAAAGATTTAATGGTACACAAGTCAAGACTCAGCAGTATCCAATGCTATTCTACTTGCCTGGATGGTAAATATAGTTTGATTTACGAGTAGAGATTTTGTATTTATCACTCGTCTATGTGTGTGTGTCTGTGTGTGTGTTTGTGTGTGTGTGTGTATGTGTTCTTATGACATACATACAACCTGGCAACAGTGCTGTGCGGTCCAACATCAACACATGACCACAGTGAAAGAGCCCCACTATTCAAACATCTGTTCCAATACAGTTATATAAATTTAAGTTATTATTTTTAAGGATTATTAAATTCAAAGTAGACATGTGGCTTTTTCCATTACTGTCATGACTGCAAAAAATGGCACACCAAACCTCTTGCCTCAGAGAAATGTTCCCTGTGGGCTTTGACCGCCAAAAATCTTCTGCGGGTCAAGTCATGAGCTTTGTGACAAGCAGTATGACACTTCCTAACATCACAGCATTCTGTCCTGGTATATCTGTAACTTGGAGTCAGATCAGAAGAGATAACACTGAATGTTAATGTAGTGGAGCAATGTGAATATATAAACCTCCAGCTTAATTTCATAAGTCAGATTAATTAATGAGAACGTGGATTGTAGCTTTACTTTGATATAAAAAGACAGAAAGAGTTTTAATGAAGAACCACAATTGTAGCAGACTCATGAAGATGTGAGTCACATCATGTAAGAATTGGTAGTTTTTGCTCATTAAGGTGGAACGTTTAGCATGGTTAGCGGTTTGCTCTTCAGGCTTCAACCAAAAGTTCCCGACTTTGATTCCTGGGTGGGGTAAGCATGAGGTTGAGAAAGAGAAATGATTCCTAAATTAATGTGAGCTTAGTGTTTTTAAAATCTCTCCCTCTTTTCTGTTTTGAGAAGATCAAAGCTTAATGTCGCTACGTCCCGAACATCTGCTTCCACTTCTTTCATCTGCTGAGCTTGTGGGGTGGAGAGACCTAAATCCAGTACTTGCTTCACAAGAAGCAGTCTTGTCATTTTCCATGCTCATCTGCAGCAAGGTCAGCAGAGAGGATTATTTATTGATCCAGAAAGATGCGGCACTGGGTTGTATGCCTGAGGGCTCCGTGTTTCAATCACAAATATAATTTACACACTCCACAATGGCTACTCGTAACCCCCCAGCTATTGTGCTATATGAGGTCAAAAATCACGGGTAATAAATAATTCAGTCAGGTCCATGACCTTCAGGACCGTATGGATGTTTACAATAAATTGTTTCAGATCTTAAGAAAAGAAGAAAGACTGTGATTGAAGTGTGATTGCAACCTCGTTTTTAACTTCGTGAAACTTCTGATGAGTGAGGGTGATTTTATCGGAAGGCTGTTACTAGCTCATTTAAATTCATATGGATTTGAAGAGCCTAAATGTGCTGACATAAAGCCTATTTATTACTGGATTGATTTCATTCAGTCATTTATCTTAAAGAATTGCTTCCTTGTAGCCTTATTGGTTCTGAAGCTGTTTTATTTCTAGCGTTGGACTCATAAAGGCTTCACAAGCTGAATAGGATTCTAGTTCATTTCAGGAGAATGTGCAATGGCTGGACTAGTAACTACAGACCAGAATGGAAGAGTCCAGCAGTGTCACTACCCCACCCCGCATTGTGATTCCATTAGAGAGAGCAACACAAATAATCCCACAGTCTTTATCCTGTCCATCATGACTTAGTTCACATGTAGATATTCAGCCCAACTAATGGTAGCACTTAGGGAATTAGAACAGCCTCACAATAAACAAGTCTTTTTTTTTAAAGAAAATTACAAAAACATATTTTAAAAAAACCTTGAATTCAGAAGTCTTTGTGTATTAATTCAATTCCTGTTTAATTCTTTTTTTTTTAAATTGGGTAGTTGAGCTCCATTGTACTCATGATAAATAGCTCACAGCACTGTTCTCCGCCGCTATATATTAGGCGCAGGTGGAGCCACAATTACCTTCAGCGGTGGCTACACCTGCTGTTAATTATACCTCCCAATAAAGCTCAGAGCACCTGAGCATTAGTGCTGGAATATATATATAAATATATATATATATATATATATATATTTTTTTTTTTTTTTTTTTTTTTTTTTTTTTTTAACCTGTCATGTCTGGTAGCTTTTGCAATCCGAATGGTAATCTGACTGCACTGATGTACCATCCATGTTTGCTTTTACGTTTTTACAGGAACAGTTCTACAGATTATTGTAGCCTATTCCTGTTAATTGTGCTTTTATTTGATTGATTTGAATTATTCCGCCAATGCATGACAGGGGGAAAAAAGAGGAGGAAAAGAAGAGAGAGGGAAAAAAGCAACAACCTAAAAAAAAGAAGAGAGAGGGGGGAAAAACAACCTATACATACATTCCTATATACATATATACAGAGGTATATACACATACATACCTATATACAAACATACATAAATACACACACGCATTATACACACATGCCCCCAGACATACACACATCCTAATATTGTTAGAAATTACTGTTAGAAATTGTTAGTGCTGGAATATTAATGCTGCTTAATGTGACCCCCTCATACAATTCAAGCTCAATTTCTTTTTACCTGAACCATGTTAGCCATCTTGCTTAAAGGGCTGTGTTGCCACTCAAAGCACAAGTCAAGCCGCTTTCCACTGAACGTAGGAGCGGTGCTTACTCTGGGCAGCTAGGGTGGACAGAGGCTCCCCCATGTGTTTTCCATCCATCCATTATCTTCCACTTAATCCTCTATTAGGGTTGCGGGGGGGGGGGGGGGGGGTTCCCATGCCCATCCAGGGGAGAACGTCTCGGGCGCTGGGCAGATACACCCAGGAGAGAGTGCCAATCTATCGCTGGGCACACACCCACTCACACAGACACACCCTATACGGGGCAATTTAGAGAATTCAATTGACTTGATCCACGTTTTTGGACTATGGGAGGAAACAAGAGAACCTGGAGGAAATCCACGCGGACACGGGGAGAACATGGAAACTCCACCCAGTTCGGAACTCGAACCGGGAATGCCCAGCGCTGAGAGGCGTAGGTGCTAACCACTAAGCCACCGTGCCGCCCCCCTTGTGTTTTATTAATTTGAACTGCATTCATTCATTCAAAATTTGAACAGCATCCTTGGATTCTTATAAACTGGAAAACAATACAGTATATAATCCCAATCATATTTTTTCACCAGCTGCTGCACCATCTGTGTTTTTGATTGAATCGTTCAACCACTCCATGTATTCCAGACTAGTAAACCAGTAAGTGGTGTTTGGCTTGGAATTCTATAATAAAATCACTGACATTCACATTTGCTCACAAACGAATGGTATTTTTATTCTCATGTTTCTTAATAAGTTTTTTAGAGCTGTGCTGTGTTTTTACTAGTGTCCCCGTTTATATTACTGTTCTCCACATTATGAGGTTGGCACTGCCCTTTTATGAGACTCCTTGTCGCATCGGCTGTTGGCCTTTTTCCCTTTACAAGACATATCTTCGAAGCATGTTTATTCCTAATGTCTGCGTCGCTTATTTAATATTGTAATTCCTCTATCTGACATTTGCTTGGAGTTCAGCAGGAAGTCATTTCCATGCTGACAGAAAGATTTTACAACTCAGTCGTTTGCCCAAAGGAAAATACATTCAGCGTTTCTTAGGCAGCTTGTTGCAGCAAGCATATACCTGCTTGACCTTGGTCTAAATTGGTGCTGACTGAACAGTTTATCCTCATCCAATCTGTTCCTGCTTGTCACGCTCGCTTTAAGTCAGAATAAATCAGAGTTTGCATTGTCCTTAATGAGCAAAGTCTGACGTAGAAATGTTGCCTTCCAAACCTCATTAACCTGTCGCTGGACAGAGGACACCAAAGAGTCATTCATTTCCACGTTCTCTTTATGTCTTGCTCTGCTGAATATGTTTGCATCAACCTCAGATTTATTGGCACATATAGTAATATGGGTAGCAAAATGTTAAGTAAAGTATTTTGGAGGCAAAGATAGATCACTATACATTAAGTACGAAAAGTAATAGAACTGGAAATTCGATCAACTGCAGAAAATTTTAATTTAATCATATGACCTCTAATGCCAAAGTTATTATGTTGTTTAAACAATGTGTGCATCGCTAAAAGTTTTAAGTTGCATATCTTCAGATGCTAGGCGGCACGGTGGCTTAGTGGTTAGCACGTTCGCCTCTCAACACTAGGTATTCCGGGTTCGAATCCCCATCTGGGTGGAGTTTCCATGTTCTCCCCGTGTCCCCGTGGGTTTCCTCCGGGTTCTCCGGTTTTCTCCCACAGTCCAAAAACATGGATCAAGTCAATTGAGTTCTCCAAATTTGCCCCATAGAGTGTGTATGTGTGAGTGAGTGTGTGCCCAGCGATAGCTTGGCGCCCTGTCCTGGGTCTATCTGCCCAGCGCCCGAAACGTTCTCCCCTGGATAGGCATGGGGATAAAGCTGAAGATAATGGATGGATGGGTCTGCAGATGCCATGTTTCAAATGTGTCCCTTACTACAACAATCAAGCTTTAAACCTGCATGTGTGTTTTACAAATATTTTTTTCTTCAGCTTGATTTGAAACTAATTTTGAATTAAAGACTAAGTAGACGTCAAAGTCATTGGTTTTTTTCCCAGCCTCTTCCAAAGGCGAGTAAAAAATAAATTAATGAACGGCAAATAAAGAAAATCCATTTTCTTTCACCTTCGGCAATCAGCCCGTTTTCAATTAAACTGAAGGCCTATTCATTTCCAGCTATAAAAGAGACGGACGGCTCTACAGGCTGAGCTGATTGTGAGTGCACAAGCAGTGTCTTTGCAGGCAGCATGCTGATCTCCTGGCTGCAAATAATTTGCCAAAGGTAAGGACTCTGCTGAAATGAAATTTCTTTTAATACCTGTGCAGTAGGAGCACATTTCTGTTGCCACTGATAATATACTAACCTTACATTAACATAGATATTACATTTATAATCATACCTGGGTTTTTATAGCTCTTTTTAAAGAGCAGATAATGATATTAAAAAGACTATGTTGTTTAATAGAATTAGTTGTCATGAATGATATGTTATAAAAAAAAAACTCACTTGATTGTTTCATTTGGTTTTTAATATTTCTTGTACAAACATGTTCCCCATGTTGGGAAGAAAGTTTAATTTGTTGAAATCCAGTAAATTTTTTTAAAGCTTTAGAAACTGTATTCATTTTGAGAATAACTTAATAAACACAGAACATTTCAATCCAAGACTGAAACTGTATAGGAATGTAATTGGTAGATTAACACCTTTTTTTAATTTACTCTAAATGGAATTGACTATACAATAAACAAGTTTGTAAGTAGATTTAGAGCTTTAAAGTTTATAAGCAGTTTACTGAATTACTGTGGGCCTCATTCATTAGCAATTTATGTGTCACCTTGCAACAATTGCAACAATTTTGCAAGAATAATCGAGTAAGGGAAAATATGGCCAAAACTGTGAAAAAAAATTCTTGTGGATGGAAACTGTTGTTTCTAAGAAATTATGAAAGTTGTGGTAACCATTGTTTATATTAGGTTACAGTAGTTGTGGCTACTGTTTTTCATGAGTGATTAAAAAAGTTGTGGCAGCATATTTTTATAACATATATGTTTATATTATTGTAGTTGTGGCAACCGTTATTTACGACCGATTATTGTAGTTTCGGTGACCATTATTTATGGTCTGATGAGGGATTATAGTCATTTTTGCAACCATTGTTTACAAAGGATTATGATGTAGATGTAGTTTATACAGTAGTTGTGGCAACCATTGTTTATATTAGATTAAAGCAGTTGTGGCCACAGTTGTTTGTGAGGGATTATAAAAATTGTGGCAACCATAGTTTAGAATATTATAGTATTGTCGTTGTTATTTATGACAGATTATAGTAGTTGTGATAACCCTATTTATTAGGGATTATAGTAATTCTTCCAACTGTTGTTGATGGGGGATTATAGTATAGTTGTTTTCGTGAGGATTATAGTAGTTGTGGCAAGTGTTATTTCTATCACACAACACAAGTGAAATAAAAAATTTAATTAATAAAAACATAAAAACACAAAATGTTAAACTAATTAATGATTTATTAAGGAAATTAATGATTTATTAATGATGAGACGAAAATAGTTTTAAAATGCTGAGTATAAGAGCACCGGGACTTTAAATAAACATGTAGTAATTTGCAGGTCTTTAAAGCCGTGTGTTGTGTGACTGCTGTGAAACCTGCTGTTTCGTCACACTGTGTGTAATGGTTTCAGATAAATGATCGTTTATTTTGGCTTCTGGTAATTAAGGCTTATTAGAGCTTTAATTATATTAGCTGTTAGCTTTATTTCTATTAGACATTCTAATCTATGTTAGATTGCAATAAACGAGTGATGCCGTGGGTACCACAGTGTGGGACGTTCCTATGCTGTGGTCACAGTCTGTCTGAAGATCATGCATGTTCTCATCCTTTTCCGCTAGCATTTTTATTTGAAATTGCCGTCATTAAATTGTTCTTAGCACTGTGCATAAGGTGGGCTGCTCAGGAATGGCATCCACAGTAAAATGTGTCTGTTGTGTCTGTTGCTTGGAAACCGCATTCTCCAGTCAGAACTATTTGTGTTTTGGGAGTCAAATCAATGATTAAATAAAGAAACACATCATACTCTGTAGTGGGTTATTACTGTTAACCAATGAATGACCCTTGGAGAACTGTTGTATAAGGGCATTTTACACTGGAGCTGAAGTTGTAATACTTCGTGCTTATCCTCAGGATCCTACTCTGCCAATTTAAACCTCATTCCTTCCTGCACATGTTAAAGCCAACATTGTCTTACCTCTATATTTTTCTCCAAAATTTCCCACCTGTGCTGCCCCTCAAATAAAAACTTCTCGCTAATCTTGTTCCCCAGTGAGAAGCAGAGCATCTCCATCTCTGTCACGTCCAGCTTCCTCTTCGGCCTTTTGGTCGGAGTCACCATATACAGTATAAGCTGCACAACATTGCAAGCATACCTACACTGTAAACATTTCCTTTCAATCTCTAGTTAAACCTCTAGTTTAAAAGCAAAAAACATTCCATTTAACCTTTGTTTCTTTCACATAAAAGATTCAAATTTAAAACATCTTGAGGTTTGCAGAGCAAGAAGATTTAGCACACAACCTTGATCCATCTTCCAAACCCTTACCCGGCGATCTCCCTAAACACCACCTTCCACCGATTCTATTCAAAGGCAATTGTAGCCCTTTCATTATTCCAAAAAACATACATTCTCTCAAGGTTTGCAAGCAATAATTAATGATTATTATTATAGCAATAAGCATGTTATCATCAGAGGTTCAGCAGCATGAGGTTAATTATTCAGAATACCCTCTTTCAGACTGCCAGCCAAATCAAAGAACTGATGTAGGCCTCAGCTAGGGTTGCTTCAGGCAAAATGTTCAATGCTACTAATAATTAATAAGTATTTTTAGGTTCCACTTGAGATGTAAGGGAATGTTGGATACACGTCCAAAACCTTTTTACACCCTGTTTTGAAGTCAAGGTCAGAATTGATGGATTCGTGGGAAGACCTGGCAATCACACTCTAATAAAAATTCATTATGCATCCATCAGATGGGAGGAGGTCAAATGAAAAAAGAAAAAAACAAAAGGAGAATAAAACTGAAAGGTGTTTCTAACGACAATGCAAAGAAACGGATACCCGGAACCAGGAACCATTTCAAATGTGACCCAGACATTTTGGATTTCACAAGCTTTCGGAGAACATGGAAACTCCACCCAGATCGGGATTTGAACCCGAAGCGATGAAAGGCTGACATGCTAACCAATACTCTACCATGCCACCCTGGACATTATTTCTGGAATTTGTGGGTCTGATCTAAAACCTTCATCTTATATAGAACTCCACAAGCACTTCACATTTTGAAGTGAAATCCACTGGACTTCAGGAAATTATATTAGAGCTTTATAAATTACAAAATAGGTCAACATGACAGTAGTCTCTTACAGTGACCCCTCTGTAACCTGAAACACCACCAGCTGCTACCTTAAGCTCCTTAGAGATGTCTGACCTTCAGCTACCATTATTCGTGAAGATAATAGATGCCTTCCATGCATAAGTAGAACAAAAGTCAAAAGTGATGGATGTTTGGAGGGGAAAATGGGTTGCATGTCTTGGATTGGAGACAGGATTGGATCACTGCATATGTATATGCTCACATGTACATGCTGTACATTTATATACATGGATGATATGTTAAGGTGATATATATTCGTCTGCAGCATTTTTTGGTCTATCTTGTTAAGTTAAACAATTAAAATAATTGCTAAATTAAAAGTAATCACTCCCTTTATGAAGTCTACTCAGAGAGCCTCTTCCCTGTACATGGCCCCTTCTCGCTCCATTGTCTGTTTCCTCCACTTAACATATACTGTAGATGGACTTAGCAGTTTCCTACATGACCATTAAAGAACAGGTATAATTTTGGTTTATATACAGTTATATACAAGGTTTATATACAGTTATATACAAGAAGGTGGAATTTGTTACTGTTCAATCAAACAAGCATTTGTGAGGTCAGATACCTGGTGTTGTACACAATGGCCTGGCTTCCATTTATCGTCCCAAATTGATCCTAAAAGCATTAAGTGGGATTGAGATCAGGCTTTTGAGCAGGAGCAGGAGCTCCTCCATGGCAAGGTCAGGTCAGACTGATTTGTACATTGCTGCCCACAAACCCCTCAGACCAGACACAACCCTATATGTCACTTAGCCCTCAAATCCCAAATATCCCTATATAGCATGAGTAGCAGTATAGAAACAATTATATTTAAAATGAATAAGAATTATTCAATGAAACCTCAGCTGCAAACTGTACTGTATGTCAGTAATGTCGATTAACTATTTTAATTAGAACAAAACACGCTTTAGAAATGGTTCCGTAGATGTTGCCTAATTTCTGTTGTTTGCTTTAAGGCAAACTAAACTCGAATTAACATATTATAGGGTAGACATGTTTTCACCTTCATATGCAAATGGACTTCCCCTGCATGCTTAACGTGAACCATAAGAGGAAGTCTAGAGTTTTTATTAGAGCTTTACAAATTTTTAAATGGGGTCGAGAGGAAACGGGTCAGTGACAGGAATGGGTTCAATGTTTAATGTATGCGATTATAATTACTTTAATCTGAGGGAATTTTATTATTCCTTAAAACTTTATGCAACTTCATTTCTGAACAAAAGTCATAAACAAAATTAAAATTCAAAAGCCTGTAAGCTCTAAAACCATAAATTAAAGAAAGAAAAAATATATATAATTTGAATAAAACGTCACATCAAATCCCTTAAGTAGAAATGATAAGATCTAAAAATATTGAAATATCGTTAAAATATAATTCACCTTCGTTAAGCCCAACGAAAATAACGAACAATATTAAAATAAGTTTCTTATGACGCCAAAAACCTGACACCCTCAAAAACGCCCTCAATTAAAATGCCCAGTGCGCGGTTGACAGCTAATGCTCTAAATCTGCAATAAGTGGCATTTCAATTCAAAATTTAGATTTGTTTTTATGTTTATTTAGTCCACAATTTGGGCAACATGAAGGCTTAATGGTTAGCACATCCGCCTCTCAGCACTTGAGATCCAGGTTTGAATCCCAATCTGGGTGGAGTTTCCATGTTCTCTCTGTGTCCGTGTGAATTCTTTGGTTTCCTCCCACAGTCGAAATACGAACTGCTCTTAATTGCCCCTATATAAAGTGTTGTCTTTATTTGGGTATGTGAGGTGATTTTGTGCCTAGAACATTAACGTTTTACTTTCTATGAAGACTGTAAGCTGACAGAAAAGAGAACCATTGTTTCTACCTCACACAAACCCATGTGGGGTTTACATGGACACATCTCATGGCGTTGAATACAATATAATAAATGCCACATGTGCAGTATATACTGGAGATTATACTTTTAAAAAGCTACAGTGTGTAAACATTACGACCTACAACGATAAATGACAGCGGAATAGCTGAAGTTATAAATGGGTGTCGGGTCGAAGTCCAGAAGATAGAATGTTCTTATTTCCACCTCTTTGATGCATAGAGTAGGTCACTGTAGCTGACACCCAGTAAATCAAATCCTGACACAGCTGCATGTCGACGGCTTACATTTTTACTCTCAGTCATGACAAGATGGTTGAAGAAGAGCAGGTGTTTTGTACAATGCTCGGAGAAATATGAAGAGCATTTTGTTTGAGCAGACAGCTCTCCAGACGTGTGTGTTTAACTCCATACCGCCTGCCAGAAGAAGCTTGGTGTAGCAGATGTTCTAGTTCTTTGCCTCACTTCCCTCTATATCTTTCTTCAGATCTGTCTGTCTGGCTTTATACATTTTTATTCTGAAGCTGATGGCCTTTGTAATAAGACCTCTAATTGCGCCTCTCACTGGACCCTGTGCTCCCAGCATGTAGAGGATGATGAAATAATTAGCTGTGTTGGTTTTGTTTTTTCCCTCTGCCATTAATTAATGGAATGAAATGAAATTTTTATTCATAGCCAAATGTCACCTTGTGGTGAATCCACCTTGAGATTAATCCTATTATATCTGCACACGCTCGCCCACTATGTATTAGGAGCCACACAGGCTAGTCCCCCTGATTGCTGCTCTGTGGCGAGACTCTGAACTTGATGTGTAGTCACTGATTACGTGATTATAATGTTAACAGAATGGTTGCTTACAAAAAAGCCACTGATTAGTTTGTATATTTTATCTGTGTTTTTGGAAAAAAGAGCAGTCAGGTGGTGAAGTGGTTATCGGTCTCATCTCACTGGGGTGGCACGGTAGGGATGAAGTTAATTCTACAGCCTCACAGCTGCAAGATTCCAGGTTTAAATCCCATTTGCAGTGTATTATTGGGGTCCCGACCATTCAAGAAAAGCGTAAAAGGAATAACACAGTATGTACTGTAGTCCACATACAGATAGACTGCTATCTGGAATTATAGAACTACAAGTCTATCTTTACAGTAAGTGGAACTGATCACATGGACAATAAGTGGAGCAAAAAGGGGGCATGTCCAAACTTTTGACTGGTACTGTATGTTTAACAAACAAGGAAAAGATGGCAGCAAATGTAAGTAGGAATGCAAACACTGTGCACGGCGAGAAACGTGATGGTGAACATCAGAATGCATCCATCCATTATCTTCCGCTTTATCCTATATCCTATATCAGGGTCATGGGGGGGTTCCCCATGCCCATCCAGGGGAGAACGTTTCGGGCGCTGGGCAGATACACCCAGGACAGGGTGCCAATCTATCGCTGGCCACATTCACTCACACAGACACACACTCTATATGGGGCAATTTGGAGAACTCAATTGACTTGATCCATGTTTTTGGACAGTGGGAGGAAACCGGAGAACCCGGAGGAAACCCACGCGGACACGGGGAGAACATGGAAACTCCACCCAGATGGGGATTCGAACCGGGAATCCCTAGCGCTGAGAGGCGAACGTGCTAACCACTAAACCACCGTGCCACCAGAGCATCAGAATACACACTTTTGGAAACATGTCACACATTACTTGAGTGTTTTTGGGAGATGGAGTTCAAAGGTAATTCCTGTACACATGACGAAAACATGAATATAAATCCACAAATTCAATGATTTGAGTTTGCAGTCTTGTAAAAACAGCGCTACCTGCTGTGCGAGTGCCGTCCTGTTCATTAAGCAATGTCTGCTTTGACATTGTTGATTTGTGTTGCAATGATAAATACTGCATTAGTACAAATTGTAAAAAGAACGTACAAAAATGTTATGGCTATTCCGTAAACAGGCGCACAAAGAGATTTAAACGACACTTCACTTTAGGAGCAATACTGGAATGTGGTTAGTTCTAATAATAACAGGCACTCATTATACATCAGGCATCGAAGCTGCAATACCCCGATGAACAGACCTGTGCATGACTCGTAGAATGACAGATCAAAAAGAATGGGCCTGCGGGTGAACGTGGGTGTCAGCGGCACAATGTGAATGATGATTAGCGCTATGTAAATGGTGCCGTCTGCACAAGTGATTGGCCTTAGATCTTAGTAAATGCTGAGCACCTGCCATCATTAACATTCCTTCAAGTTTTGTCATAATGAGCCAACATCCTGCAAATGTCAGAAACCCGCAGTGAAAAAGAAAGAGCTGGTTTGTTGAAGCACCAAGCAAATAGCTGGTGTTGTGGTTGCCATTACAGAAAACGTGGTATTTTTCTCAGCAGAGATTTGTTAATGACGGATACTTTAAAAAAGGCAGGTTGTTGCACTAGAACTCCTCAGGTACTTTAATAAGTCATAATTTGGGTTTAGTTATGAACATGTCTGAAGTATGACACGTGCTTGTGACTTGACCAAAAATAATCATATTTATATTTTCACAAGTGCCTTCTTTGCAATTAAAGCTTGTTATGATGTTTCCTGCAAATGGGGTAAATGTTAATTTATGTATAATTCGCTGCATATTGTTTTGTTTTTTTTAGTTTAAAGAAACTTACATGAAATCTACATCAACAAAATATATGCTCGAGTCACACAAAGGTGGTTGCTTCTTGGTGGTTGTACAGAGTATATAAACCGCAGGTCCCAAAAATGTTATTCCCATTTGTAATCCTCCTGATGCTCTCTCACCTCCAAAAAAAGCCCTATGGTCTCTTGTTTAAGGCAGTTATTTAGAATTTCACAGAACTTTCACAGATCTGAAGAAATACTGCAGTCTGCATATAAAATGGACCCATGCTGATCCCTATGGGATTACAACCCACCATAGGACATTTTTGGGACAGTCTTGCTGTAAGGCAAAAGAATAACACACTGCATTAATTATCACCTGTTACAATGGGGTGTCAAAGATTGAAACTTTGTAACTTGTTGGATTTTAACTTATTTTGAGACACATTTTTTTGCAATGCATTTAAGTTTTTATTAGGTCAACACTGCATGTGACAACACTTATCAAACAAACTACTTTAATAAACCAGATTATTGTCTCAGTTATAAAAGTCTATAAGGCCTGACATGTCTATGATCCAAAACTTGGCACCATGCCTTAAAAAAAGTCATTTGTAGTTTTGTGATTTATAGGTTATCCCATGCAAGGGTTTGCCAAGAAACTAATAATTTCATATAAAGCTGTCCCTCCCAACCTTGACAGAAGACCCCACAGAGGATATAACCAAGACTGTAAAAGCACAGAAAGACCAAGATGCACAACTGCTCAATAGTATAAGTACAGTGCATAAAAGTCCTCTGTTCATATTTCATTTTCATTTTTATAGTGATTTATATAATTCATTAACCATCAAGCCAAACCCAGATGTGCAGTGGAAAGCAATCATGGTAATGTTTCCTCAAGCTGACCTGAAAGCATCCGCAAGGATTTACGTAACACTATTGTGGGATGTGTACAATAAAAGTTGTTGATCTAACAATGCTGATACACTGCTCGCTCTTTCGTTCACTCTCAGCACAGCATCTCTATGCATTCTCAAATATTCTCAAAACGCCATCGTGCAGCCATAAACCATCCCATGTAATCTAATTAACAGCCCTGCTCCCGGGTTTGTGAACAGTGCAGAGGAAATGTGGGCTTTCCGCCTCCTGCGTGGTGGCAAACTGTGAATTTGTGCATCAGCAGCTGCAATTACTGAAGAGACTCCTGCTGCCACAAGGGCCCTGGCACCTTTCTTTGGCAGAGACCCGAAAATTAATTTTTCTGCATCTTCAGTGCCCCATAATACCATGCAACTCCCTTTCACATCTCATCAACTCTACAGCCTTCAAGTTGAGGCCAGGACACAGAAATGAATATGAAAGTGGAACTCTTGCCATATTCCAGCTCATTCATTAATTGGGGCCTAGCTTTAGGGCTAAATTCAGCATCTGAAGTAATTACAATAATGGAATGAACTATATCAAATAGCCTCAGTTATTTTATAGGGATTTATTGGGTTTTTTCTCTTCATACAAATTCAACATTACTCAGCACAGCCTAATGCCAGCCTTAGGTTTTAAGCCTTTTAAGTCTCTGCAGCCATCTGTATGAAATGGGTTCTTTATTCGTACAACCAGCACTGTTACTATATTTGTTATTGAGCATAATGTGTCACTGTTGATCAATTCGGTCGTGACAAAATATACACAAGGATATTGAATTATCCAACTGCTGTAAGTGCTTAGAAAAACAGATGGAAGAAATGCTTTGGAAGGCATTTTTGCCCAGACACTGCAAGAAAACAATTCATGATGATAGTACATATAGAATAAACATAATAAACGTGTTCGTCTCATCTCATTATTTTTCACTTGTTTATTTATTACGGTGGTAAGGGGTTATTGTGCATACAGGGGATAACATTTTGGGCGTTAGGCATACACACCAGACCAGACTATAAAGGAGCATCTAATTCACCTTGAATTTATATTTTTTGGACTGTGGGGGAAAAAACAGAGAATGGGAGAATGTGCTGAGAGGCTAAACACTAAGCCACCATGCTGTCCTGTAATTAATTAAAAATACTATGAAATATGCAGTTATGACTGTGTGTGTGTGTGTGTGTGTGTGTGTGTGTGTGTGTGTGTGAAATCCATTCTTGGACCTCCGGTTTTACACTGAATTTAAACACATGGTGAAACTGCTAACTCTGTATGTTGGTGTCAATCACTCTTAAAATTTTCATTGCAAACCTCAATTTTAAGCAAAAATTCAAGGAAAAGCAAACCTACATGAGGGCTGAGTGCTCTGGATCAATAAGGCAAAACCAAAAGCCTCACAGTTAGATCATAAGGGAATGATAGCTACCCAATTATCCTGCAGATTCAGTGGATGGTGCTTAATGAAACAAGGTTCGGATTATTAATTCATGTTTCAATATAATACATCAGTACTATTATCAATATTGCTACCAATAATAATAATAATACATTTTATTTATAAGCATTGTTTGAGACTCTTAAGGTCAGCATATATAAAGAATAAAATCTGTAAATATATATATACTCTCACTTCTATCACAGGAGAGATGTGCATAACAGTCAGTAAGCTTTGGATCTGTTTCCTGCACAGGGTGCACTTCTGAGTGGAGTTTGCATGTTCTTCCATGTCTGTGTGTGTGTATTAACTATTGTATCTCTCAGAGGCTTTACCTCTGTGTGTATTTCGTCTGCTACTTGTCCACTGAGTCTCTCATCTCTTATTCTGAGAGCACTGTACTTCAGCACTTTTACCAATCGCTGTAGGGACTATAAAGTGGAGTAGGTGGAAGGTGGTATAGGTTCTGAGGTTCTCATTTGGGCTGACCTGGGTGCGATGGCACAGTGGGTTTTGGTGTATTCATAACACAAAAAATGGGGGGTCAGGCAATGTAGCACACTGGTGATGGGTTGTGAATCCACATTGGGAACTCTGCCGAACTGAGTGTTGTGTGTAGTTTTCTTTTTGTGGACTATACGTATAAGATAATATACAAACATTTAGCATATTACTATGCACAATTTGCTCGTATCAGTATAATCTACCAGAATCATCCAATTAGTGTTTAATTCCCAATAAAAGACTGCTTTCTCTACCTTAGCCGCCCCCCCCCCCCCCCCCCCCCCCCCCCCCACAGACACAGACGAAGACAGAGGAAAAGCTGCAGTTTGAGCCAAACACAGAATGCTTATCATCTAAAAATGCCCTGAGGCTGAAACGCAGCTTCTTCCTGCACAGTCTACAGCTTTAGACAGCTTGTTGCCACTGGGATGTTTATAAGTTATACCTGCATAAGTGAAGAAGGCTACAGCTGATCCTCCATGGGTTGCACTAGAAGGGCTAATGCATAGAAATAAAATTACTGGCAGAAAACATAAAAGAAAATAACAAGAGATATGTGCAAAGAGCTGATCAAATCAGGTGCTTGAAACCAGGCATTATGTAAAAAGCATTAACATTAACACCCTTCAGAAGAAGACTATAACATAAAGCAACACGAGATATAGGAACCATTGACCTTTTGGTTTACAGTGTACTGGTACGTCAATCCATTCAATACAACTTATTAACTTCACTAACTAGTAATGAGCTTACATTTCAATAATTAATGTGACCTCAGTTAGGTTTTGTGTTGAGAGGTGGACGTGCTAACTGCTACACCACCAAGCGGTCCTGCAAAAATGATTTCGCTGATTAAACTCTCGTACAGCGCACGGTGGCTTAGTGGTTAGCACGTTTGCCTCTCGCACTAGGGATTCCCGGTTCGCATCACCATCTGGGTGGAGTTTCCATGTTCTCCCGGGTTCTCCGGTTTCCTCCCACAGTCCAAAAACATGGAAGAAGTCAATTGAGTTCTCCAAAATTGCCCCATATAGAGTGTGTTTGTGTGCATGTCTGTGTGAGTGAGTGTGTGCCCAGCGATAGATTGGCGCTCTGTCCTGGGTGTATCTGCCCAGCACCCGAAATGTTCTCCCCTGGATGGGCATGGGAAACCCCACTGTGATGAACTCCATGCCAGAATTATCTCACTACGGTATAGGTGAGAAATTCCACTGTTCATTCTCTTATCCGGCGGCACGGTGGCTTAGTGGTTGGCACATTCGCCTCTCGGACTAGGGATTCCCGGTTCGCATCCCCATCTGGGTGGAGTTTCCATGTTCTCCCCGTGTCTGCGTGGGTTTCCTCCGGGTTCTCCGGTTTCCTCCCACAGTCCAAAAATATGGAACATGTCAATTGAGTTCTCCAAAATTGTCCCATATAGAGTGTGTTTGTGTGCATGTCTGTGTGCCCAGCGATAGATTGGCGCTCTGTCCTGGGTGTATCTGGCCAGCACCTGAAACTTTCTCCCCTGGATGGTCATTAGGAACCCCCCGCGACCCTAATAGAGGATAAAGCAGAAGATAATGAATGAATGAAACTCTTGTACAGTAAAGACACTAATAGGTGCCAGTAAGGTTTTTGGAAAACCAAAAAAGGTAAATATGACTATTTACCTGAGAGAGCAAATAGCATCATGTCAGACGAATTTAGTACAGCATCAATTTTCAACCTGAACCTATTATTTGACTTTTTCTCCACTCTATGATTTACCTTGATTTAGAACGGACGGAGAACGCAGCATGTTGATGATAATTACACTCTGTGATTATGTGCTCTCCGATTCAGCCTTCACGTATAGTATATTACCACAAGCTGCTGCACCGGTGGCTTCCTTATTGAGTAAATTATTTTTGAATACTCCATTACCACCATGCTGTAGACAATATGTGAGCATAGCGAGACAACGACAGGTCCGATTTATTTGGGAAGCAGTGCTGTGTGACTTTACCCTGACAGTTCAATCAAACAAACGATAATAGTTCCTAAAAATCTAATTTATCTGTGTCTGCACCCCTGAAGGCTGAAATCTCACAAGACACCTGCTACCTGGGAAAAGATGAGTTCTATTAGCAGGCCCCAGAAACCCCAGTGTACATCAGATTTCTATCAAAGATTACAATGTTGTATGGCATTGTTGCCTGTAGCTCACTGCTTTCATTCTTGTTTGTCATCTTTAGTTTTAAAATGAGTGTAGCACCGACACATCTGCTTTAATATGGGCTTTCTGTGTTGCCTATCAGTGCAAATATGATATTCATATATATATATATATATATATATATATATCACATATATATACATATATATACACACATATATACACACACACACACACATATATATATATATATATATATATATTATATATATATATATATATATATATATATATATATATATATATATATATATATATATATAATATTTTATTTACAATCAAAGTCCCTAGAACTATTTCTATTTGTTTGATTGTCAGTGTTTAGTAATATTGAGCTATTCTGGATTTATTTTTTATTTTTATTTTATTTATTTTATTTTTTTTGTTATGACTCTGACTGCCTCACGTTTTTTTTTGTCAAAGTTCAGACTGCACAGTGAAGAAATCTTGTGAATACTTGTCTTTTCTCAGCAAACGAGATTACATGGAGCCAAGCCAGATTATGAGTGTCTCAGTGTTTCAAATTCATCTAAATTGAATCTCTTTAGATACCGGGCTCCATGGCAGACAAAATGGAGAATGAATGAGCTCGAATCACAATGGACATTAATTGTATTTTTGGAGATAGAAAAGGTCGGCAGATAAATCAACACAAAGCATCTTGCTGCAAAAGATACTTTCATTACATGTGCCTTGATCTTGCTGCTTTGGGGTCGCAGCTTTACTTGTGCAGAATAATGCAGTCGGTATCTGTTCATTATGAATGGCTGACTGAACTGTAAGCATGAATAAACAGACCTTTGGTCCTGACTTTTCAGATT
Organism: Corydoras sp. C115; assembly: GCA_019802505.1. Lineage (NCBI taxonomy): Eukaryota > Metazoa > Chordata > Actinopteri > Siluriformes > Callichthyidae > Corydoras > Corydoras sp. C115. The sequence continues at coordinate 1,029,696 of JAFMOC010000146.1, read as the reverse complement.
GTTTCAGATTTTATAAATGCTATGTGCACACCTGATGGCTGAAACCCATTCCAGAGTCAGAAGCATTATTATGGTCAACACTTGATTCATCAACTATGTCACCCCAAAATGCTTGGCAGAGATCTATGAAGACTTCCTTTTGTCCAAAAAAATCCAACCGGAGTATTTAGACTAGGGCAGCATGGGGTTGGTGGTTAGCATGTTCGCCTCTCAGTGCTGGAGATCCAAAAGTCCAGGTCTCATTTTGACCTGCCATTAAACATTTCGTCCCAGATTGCACGTAAGGATAGCATGCACGTTCTTTAGCAGTGATGTAGAGCTCTGGCCCACATCTTAGTGTACCTAATGATGCAAGATGTGAGGACCAGAGACAGGAATTTTATGCACAATAAGAAGCTTTATTTAAATATGGATTCAAATATATCAGACGCAGCTCCTGGATGGTGTCACTTTTGCTGCTATGCCCCACCCTGGCCCATAAAGCCTGCACACAGATCATTAGCGGAACCCCTAGCAGATGCATTATTACTTCTAAGTATCATCCATTGCCTTCGGTTTTGGCACTAAAGCACTAGATGTTCTTTTGCGCCTCACATCATTTTTTCCCTTTTTGCTTCTCAACACCTCTCAGGTGGTGGTGGAGTTCCTGTATGTTTCATTAGTATGATTAGATCAGATACAGCAGTGATGCTCAGACTTTTTAACATCTTAGGGACATGGATTGTAGAAAAGAGTGTAATCCTGAGCAGATTTAGCCTCAATAATTGAGAGGAAAAGTGCAGGTGCTTATCTGACAGAGTGCAGATCGACAGCTCCCTTCAGTCCTGAATGCGGGACGCCTCTGATGCTCAGCCACTTCGACAGTAAGACAAGCTCCACGAAGATGTTGTGATGCCAGACCTCGTCATACCGACGCTGCAGGAGTCTGCGGTCCTCAAAAACCTCTCAGCATGAGATCAGTGTTTGATCCGCACACAGCTCAGTCTGAAACATGTGCATCATGACACACTTCCAATCTGATAAATGGCTGCATTCAGATGCAGAGGTTATGTACACGGCAATGCAGTAAAGATCTGCTGAGAGATGGATTGTAATGTTTGGTTTTTTTATTGAGTCTTAGGATCAACAGATTATTTTAAAGGTTCTGTGTGTAACGCATCATGTTTAGTGGTGTGTGGACAAAGGCTCCCTTCAGTGTCAGCACAGTTGGCACTAAGAATGAGCCGATTTTTTTTTATTAAAATAATTAATTAATTTTTGCAATTTGTATGTGATTTAATATGTTACAATTAATTAATCATAACAGTGGCTTAAAATCGTCATAAGAACAACAGGTTTAGACCATGTGGCTCAGAACAAAAACTTGCACAGAACAAAAACAAAGGTACATTTGCTAAATTTTTGTCTCTCTAGTTATCTTATTCATAACTAAAACGGGGGGGGGGGTTCCCCATGCCCATCCAGGGGAGAACGTTTCGGGTGCTGGGCAGATACACCCAGGACCGGACACCAATCCATCGCTTGGCACACAGACACGCACACATACACACTCTATATGGGGCAATTCGGCGAACACAATTGACTTGATCCATGTTTTTGGACTGTGGAAGGAAACCGGAGAACCCGGAGGAAACCCACGCGGACACGGGGAGAACATGGAAACTTCACCCAGATTGGGATTCGAACCGGGAATCCCTAGTGCTGAGAGGCGAACGTGCTAACCACTAAGCCACCGTGCCACCAGTTGTCCATTAATATTTTTATTATGTCGATATTTAAGGGTTTGTTGCTTGTTCTTTTAACTTTGAATATTCAGCAAAAGCCCAGCATTGTAATTATCATAATTGTGTTTATTTCATAGATAATAATCCTACCTTCAAAAACAAAAAATGCTGTTGGCATTCTATTGGGCATACTATACATGCAAAAATAGGACACACAAATATTATGCATAAAAAAACACACACACACACAAACCTGCTAAGTTTTAAAGGTTGATCAGAATATTTTGTGGTATGTGGCTGCCTGATCGCTGTATAGTGTGTTTCCTTCAGTGTGAGGTGATGCAATAAGACCCAAGGTGAGTGATTCAGTGGTACAGAAAGCAAAATTAGCCAAAAGGTCATTGATTTCCAAATGACAGTGCTTCAGATTTGTGTGCAGAGTTTATCAGAATCGCCTGTGAGAAGGCTTTCACTAACTTTCTGCTTATTTATTTGTTCTTTAGTCTGTTTTCTATCCTGAGGTTCCTCATCGTTCTATAAATTATTCAACACCTTGCCTCATAAAATTGATGATCTGTACCTCATGGCTGATCTAAATGCAGACTCGTGCATTTGTCTGCTCTTGTATTGTTTTTACGCAAAGAAATATCATCTAAAGAACTGAGCAGTGTGTCAACTGGAATGGTTAGTGTAGTGGTACCTGACACACGACTCGCCGCTTGCTAGGATTTTGAAATTAAATTTAGTCATGCTTGGTGGATTTGATGTATATTGTCCGGAGTAAATTCTCTTAGTAGAGAGGCATGGATTGGAACACATGGACACACACACACACACACACACACACACACACACAGACATACACACACACACTTTACCGATTAGAAAAGTAATCATATCAACGATCAAGCATATTACATACAAACATCATTTATCTTATCCATTATCTTCCGCTAATACCTCTACTAGGTCACATGGGGGTTCACTCTCACACACACACACACACACACACACAATATATATATAGAGGCAATTTAGAGCAACCAATTCACCTTGAATCCAGGATTTTTGGACTGTGGGAGGAAACCTGGGAACCTGGAGGAAACATGTGGAGAACATGGAAACCTTCCTATGTAATAATAGATTTAAAATGTTTACAAGTTCAAGTAATTTATTTATATATGCTTTTTACAGGGCGGCATGGTGGTTTAGTGGTTAGCACGTTGGCCTCTCAGTGCTAAGGATTCCCGGTTCGAATCCCCATCTGGGTGGAGTTTCCATGTTCTCCCCGTGTCCGCGTGGATTTCCTCCGGGTTCTCCGGTTTCCTCCCACAGTCCAAAAACATGGATCAAGGTCAATTGAATTCTCCAAATTGCCCCATATAGAGTGTGTTTGTGTGCATGTTTGTGTGATGAGTGTGGGCCCAGCGATAGATTGGCGCCCTGTCCTGGGTGTATCTGCCCAGCGCCCGAAACGTTCTCCCCTGGATGGGCATGGGGAACCCCCCAACAGTACATTGTCGCAGCTTTACAGAGTCAAAAGCCTTTACCCTAATATAGGATAAAGAGGAAGATAATGAATTAATTAATGCTTTTTACAACACACTTTCACGCTACACTTCCTGCCATATCAGGTGCCATATGATTCCTTTATGAGTGTCTGACTGATGGGAGACTGGACTGGGGGGGGTTCCTTTTGCTGCTCCAACTGCTGCCTCTAATGGCTGTTCACAGCATGCGCAGGGGATAGTGAAATTAAACATGGCTTTTTCCAGTGTCTTTTGCCAAATATCATCAGCCAAACACTGTCTACCTTTTCTTTGACAGTAGGAAGTAGTTGATGCATGTGTCTATAGTTCTATAAAGTCTTCTGAAGCTGAACCTCAGGCGGGTTTCATCACATCAAATACCGATCAGGTGGTTCATTACAATCGCATGAATTGTCTTTCAAAATAAGTGCATTGTAAGAGCTTAATAATTTAATCGGAACATCCTAAAGTGCCATAGTGCCATCGGAACATTCACACCACTGAACCAAAAGATTCAGACCCATAAAACAAGCTAGTTAAGCAAACAACACGTTTAATGTACATACTTCATCTCCTGAATGATAATATTAAAAACCTTCATTGCTTTTCCAGCTTAAGTGGCTCTGTGATATAAAACTATTTAGATGTATCATCTGCACTAAGTAGACTGGAATGAGAGGATTTATAATTGAGTTACTTGAATTGCGTGCAGTAAACACCGTACACATTATACTGCTATAGCTGCATGATTACAATTCAACAGTTACACCAACCAGCTGCTAATCAAATTACGGACTAAAGTCTGTTACTGTGTTCGATGAATCCAGTATTTGCTCCCAATTGTGTCCCATAATGTGACAATACAATTACAAAACATCAAATACAATACCACCGAGAGGCAAACGTGCTAACCAATAAGCCACCATGCCTCTAGGGGCAATTTAGAGCAGCTAATATCCCTTGAATCCATGTTTTTGGACTGTGGCTGGAAATTGGAGAACCCAGAGAAAACCCACACAGACAGGGAGAACATGGAAACATGGTATCCTCAGTGCTAAGGGAGGAAGATGTTAACCACCACGCCAACATGTCGCCAGTAACACTTTCATGTCACTCCCTCCCTTTTATTTTACTATTTAAATCGCATCTGTATTGATATCTAAAATACCTGAAAAATTGGATTTAAGTTCTATCCCTCTGTTTGGAAGTGTGATGAATTCCCCATAAACTCTGCGAACATTAAATCATAGCCACTCTTTTCCAGCATGGGGGGTAGGGGTTGGGGGGTTAGCCTGCTGCTTAAAGTCACCATCAATCCTGTAACCCGGGGCTATTGACTTATCGTCATATTGCGGCTGCATTATTTAGAGGCATTACGGAGTAATAAGTATTAATAAGCAGACCAGGAGCCAAAGGGCATAATAATCAGCAAGCCACATGCCCAGCGCCTCAGCCGTATGGCAAAAATATGTCCTGCGAGGCTCCTCTACATGCTTTATTATTGACATGCAGAAACGCAGTGGGCCTTACTCAGCTCATTAATTCACAGAGGGCAGTGAGGGTGCTGTAGGTTTTTCCTAATACGGACTGTAACAAGGAGCAAAAAGCTGCACAGAAACAAGGTCCATCTGACAAAAGCTAATGAAGCAGCAGCTACAAGTGTATGAGGGAACCGCGGGTGTTTGTGGGCCTGTGTGGATATGCATGTGTGTGTGTTCGGAATGCTAGAGAGAACTCTGGGAATTGTGGAAATATTCCTGCCATAGCAGGTGGTGTTCTATTCATCTCTTATGTCAAAGTAACCTTTCTCTGGAGTGCACTACTGAGTAGAGTCCCACCTTTCAGCTAACAGAGGTCTTCATTTAATCTCATTCCAGTCATTACACTGATCATCAGTGAGTTCAGGAAGCCATTCTCTCATGATTAATCGCAGGGTGGGTTTTCCATGCCTATCCACGGGAGAACATCTTGGGCGATAAACAGATAAACCAAGGGACAGGGCACTCACTCACTCAAACATACACACTATATAGGGGAAGTTTAGACAGGTCAATTTACCTTTCAGGAGAAAACCCACACAGACACGAGGAGAACATGGAAACTCCACCCAGATCGGGATTTAAACCTAGATCCCTCATACACACGGAGAAATATAATCAATCTTTGCTGTGAAATACACATTCATTCATTCATTCATTCATTCATTTATTCATTATCTTTCGCTTTATCCTCTATTAGGGTCGCGGGGGGGTTCCCCATGCCCATCCAGGGGAGAACGTTTCGGGCGCTGGGCAGACACACCCAGGACAGGGCGCCAATCTATTGCTGGGCACACACTTACACAGACACTCAGACATACACACTCTATATGGGGCAATTTGGAAAACTCAGTTGATTTGATCCATGTTTTTGGACTGTGGGAGGAAACCGGAGAACCCGGAGGATTTCACGGGCGGCACAGTGGCTTAGTGGTTAGCACGTTCGCCTCTCAGCGCTAGGGATTCCCGGTTCGAATCCCCATCTGGGTGGAGTTTCCATGTTCTCCCCGTGTCTGCGTGGGTTTCCTCCGGGTTCTCTGGTTTCCTCCCACAGTCCAAAAACATGGATCAAGTCAATTGAATTCTCAAAATTGCCCCAAATAGAGTGTGTCTGTGTGAGTGAGTGTGTGCCCAGTGATGGATTGGCGCCCTGTCCTGGGTGTATCTGCCCAGCGCCCGAGACGTTCTCCCCTGGATGGGCATGGGGAACCCCACCGCAACCCTAATAGAGGATAAAGCGGGAGACAATGAATGAATGAATATATATATATATACACACACACTGGTGAAGTGAGCACACGTGCCCGGAGCGGTGGGCAGCCTTGTACACTGCGTCTGGGGAGCAATTTGATGAAACCGTGAATTGAACCAGGGACCTTCAGGTTACAAGGCTGGTTCCTTAACGAGAAGCCTATGTGTATTTCTGCTTTCAATACTGAGCAAATGTTCTGTCTTGATGTTCTGAAACTTTTTACACTAGTTTTGGCTTGTATGTAATTCTGATTATGCTTGCGAGACCAGTACAAAGATTTTTTTTGTATTATGGCCTTGAATGTGATTGTAATTCATCCCTCAAGGAGAAGGGGGAAAAACTCATTATTGTCATCTGCTTCGCAGGATCTCTTTGTCGACCAGCATAAGACTGAGGTGTGCCCGTAAGACTCAGGGAAACATAGTATTAGAACACACCTCAGAGACTGTGAGCATGTGGGAATGATTTGCAGGCGACAATATGAATTCAAGCAGCTGTTTCGTTGTGATAAAAGAGTTTAATCAGAGCAGCTCTGAGTCGGCCTTTTAAAATGCATTTAGAGTAATATCGCCCTCTAAACAAGTCCTGATGGCTTCCTCCAGCTGACATCGTTTATCACTCTAATAAAGTATTTAACGCAGAGCAGCGTATGGGAATCACAATAAAAATGGCAGGTGAGCAAACACTTGCATAAAGAAGCGCTGACACAACAGAATCAACGTCTTGGCGCACAGCTGACCATCTCAGGCATTCATTCACATTCTATTTAGGTAAACATGCCACCTGGTGCCAGATGGTGATGAACTCCATGCCAGAATTATCTCACTACGGTATAGATGAGAAGTTCCACTGTTCATTCTCTTATCTGGCGGCACGGTGGCTTAGTGGTTAGCACGTTCGCCTCTCAGCACTAGGAATCCCCATCTGGGTGGAGTTTCCATGTTCTCTCCGTGTCCGCGTGTGTTTGCTCCGGGTTCTCCGGTTTCCTACCACAGTCCAAAAACATGGATCAAGTCAATTGAGTTCTCCAAATTGCCCCATATAGAGTGTGTCTGTGTGAGTTAGTGTGTGCCCAGCGATAGATTGGCGCCCTGTCCTGGGTTTATCTGCCCAGCCCCGAAACAAATACCTGTTGTAGAAAAAAATAAAATAAAAAAAGGGGGGGGGGGTGGTGCAGCATCAAATAACAATCAGGTTTGATGAATTTACAGTATAGTTGGTTTTCTCCATAACTTCTGACTTGTAATGTTCTCATTTATAAGTCGCTTTGGATAAAAGCGCCTGCTAAATGACTAAACGAATGATTGAAGGATTCAATTCAAGAAATTCAGGTAGTATGTATGCTCTCCGTTTCATCTGGTTTCCTCTACCTAAGACTCCGAGACACTTTTGTTCAGTAAACTTTCCCAGTTTTTCCATTTTTATTGTTTAAATATGTATCTCGGTATTTTTGTTAAACCAAGCAGCCAGTTCCGACTGGATCTTATTACAGGAAGCTGCCTAAGCACATTTTCTGCTACATCACCCAGAGCACTGAGACACCTAGAAACACTCCATGGAAGGTGTGAATGGTGAGATAATTGGCACTGCTGGCTGCTGAATGAGTTTTGCTCGACTGAGCATCAGAATTACAGCCAGATTGATCCGAGCACTCTTTCTTTACATGTCTATTCAGGTCTAAACTAATCAGCGCATTACAAATATCTGGCGATCCCTTAAATCAGGGCGAATGTGCACAGTCAATGGATTTTTAGATGTGAAAATAAAGGCTGTGCAGAAGCTATCATCCTGCACCTTAACGTTCTTCCTAGATCACAGGGTAGAATTTATTAAATACAAAAACACCCGCGACTGAACTCACTAGTCACTTTTATGCTGATGTTTCATTGTTTTTTTACTCGCCCTGTATATTTTTAATGATTTTAACGATTATAGACTCTTAGGTAAGGACTAGAATCACTACAGATCAGGTATCATTTTGCACACTTTGCATTATGTTGTGTGTTTTGCAGCGACAAAACAGACTACAGTACATACTGTGTATGTCCCCTTTGCTCTGTTCGCTAATGGTCAGGACCCCAATAGTACCACCACAAAATATATATTATTTGGTAAGCTACACCAGCAGTGTCACTGAAGTGTTTAAATGCATTGTCACTGCAGAACTGACAATAAACAATCAATCCACCACCCAAATGATACCTGTTCTGTGATGGTCCTGATCAATAGAGAACAGAAAACAACAGGGGACTAACAAAAACAGATGGACTACAGTTTGTAATTGTAAAACTACAAAATCCATCTATATGGTAAGTGGAGAAAATAGACAATGGAGCAAGAAGCGGGCGTGTCCAAACGTTTGACTATTGTATCTCTTTTTTTCATCTGTGGCAGCAGCACCATGATCACACATGATTGGTCTGTGAGTAGAAGGTGGATGCTAAAGGTTATAGCCTTACTTGTTGTGTGTTCTGTTAATTGGGTCTGTGTGTCTGCAGAAGTAAAAGAGGAGGAGGAGAGAGACATTGTCCTATGTTGAAAATCTACAACTATTCTCTGCACTAGGGATTCCCGGTTTCCTCCGGGTTCTCCGGTTTCCTCCCACAGTCCAAAAACATGGATCAAGTCAATTGAGTTATCCAAATTGCCCCATATAGAGTGTGTATGTGTAAGTGAGTGTGTGCCCAGCGATAGATTGGCGCACTGTCCTGGGTGTATCTGCCCAGCGCCCAAAACGTTCTCCCCTGGATGGGTATGGGGAACCCCCCCGCGACCCTAATATAGGATAAAGCGGAAGATAATGAAATGAATGAATAAATATTCTCTGAAAAGTTCTATTTTGTAGTCAGTGTTGTGTTTCTAACATCTGTCCAGCATGTCTCATGGCCCAGACTTGACTCACATCATCCTTGAATAGAAAGACAAAACTGTATTGATAAGTCAATGTGCATTAGTGTCTACAAAATTACAGATTGAAAGCCCTGATTAAGGTCTTTATATCCCATCTGAACAGATTATAAAGGTACACATTTTAGCTCAATGTAACTGGAGAAAATTTCATCTTTATATGAGAATCATTAGATTCAGATGAATTTAAACTAAAAATAATAAAAGGATGACTATACTGAAGCAAGGCTTTGTGCCACAGTGGAGAATTACCTTTCAGCCAACGGACTGGAGCAAATCAATGACTAAGAGCACCAGCTATAATGCAGACTTATGAGCCATTGTTCAGGTCAAAATTGGTTCTTACAGAAAGTTGACCGTAATTAGAGTCAGTGTGAACAGTTCAGTCTGTATTTGAGTGATTATATTCTCATCAAATAAAGTAGATTAAGTTACAAGCAATCAGCAGGAACTAAATGATGTTTCGAGCTGCCTCATTTCTTACACTCCTAAGGCAAAAATAACTGGAACAATCCCAAAACCTCTAAATATTAGGATTTTGATGATCTTAACAACAAAACCATGGTGTGAAGTTTAGCAACAGCTAATGAATTCGCTGTTGAAACGTGCTGCCACCAGTTGCTAGTCATCGCTAGTTTTTGCCGAGAAGTGTTAAGTGAAAAAGCTGGAAACTAGGAAGTTCACTTAGTGTAGTCTAAAATCATCTGAAATTTGTTAAATGTTTAATCTTGGTGCAGGTCTGGTTGTCCTGCTTAAACATTTAAGGGAAACCAAAGAGAAAGATTATTCCATAGTACATAGTCAGGGGCGGTAGCCCAGTGATTAGGGCGTTGGGCTATCAATCTGAAGGTTGGGGGTTCAAATCTCAGGTCTACTGAAGTTACCAGTGTGGGTCCTTGAGCAAGGCCCTTAACCCTTATTGCTCCAGGGATGTTGTGATTAACACTGTGCTCACCTTGTAAGTTGCTTTGGATAAAAGCGTCTGCTAAATGACCAAAATGTAATGTAATTTAAATGTAAAATGTAACATGATCCAGAACATCCATAACATGTTTAATACTTTACATCACTTCGCTGATGATGCATTTCTACTGCATCCATGATATATCATCTCATCTCATCTCTTTATCTTCCACTTATTCGTAGATTTGGGACTAGTGTCACAGAGGGATTCCCATGCCCATCATTGGGAGAGCATTTCAGGTGCTAGGCATCATAGGCATGGTGGCGCCATGCTAACCACTACACCACCATGCCATGTGATATGGAGATTGATGTTTAAAATACTGAACTAGACATGGAAAGTTAAAGGTTTGAACCCCGGGCTGCCCAATCTGCCACTGTTGGGCCCTTGAGCAGTCTCGGTGCTGCTGCAGATTAGAGGAGAAAATTACCTGAAAAGTATTCAGAGCATTAACAACATAAAAAAGGTAAATATTGAACATGTATTTTAACCTGAGGTTATGGATTAGTTTACGAATGAGTGCCATAATCCAAAAGGAACATCTTCCACAGTATGGGAGCTGATCCGCATCCTCACACATCTTACATTTTCAGTGAATATTTTACACCAACTAGGAGGGAAGGAATGTCAATTGGGATGACACTCCATGACTGAGGCTTTCAGAGTGTGCTTTGTCACCCGCCCACTTCTTACATTCTGGGGCTGAACATTCAGTGCACCTCAGTAAAGCAGGAGGAGAGATAATCAGTGTGTTTCGGTTGCTCTTGTTTTCAGTTCACTGTCAGAAACCTTTTCGCTGCCATAAACTTGTGAGCAAGAGCAGAATATGTCAATCTGTGCAGAGCTTATTTAAATGTGAAATGTCAGCAAATGGGAAAACAAAAATAATTACCATGCTTTATGCAAAAGCTGTTTTTAAGGTTAGGAAGCACAGTGGAGGCTGCACTTTCTGAAACTGCTCAACAGTCTTTACATCTCTACTAGGCAACTTTTATCCCTACCACCTTCATCTCTGTTATGTTTCTATTTGCCATCCACAGGTCCAGGCTACAGCACATAATCTGGTCAACTGATAGGCCTCCAGATTCACCATATAAAGAACCTGGATTCCTCCAGAGCAAAGAAAACAGCAAAAAAGTTCGGTATTGATATCACAAAGCTTTCACTACCCACACAACGTGCTACCTAAATAGCTACTTTCCACTGGCTTACTGAAGTACCAAACAAAGCCGAACACCCTACACATTCCCAGCTCGATAACTGCCCTTGGACATTTACCATAATAATAAAATCCTGTGCCATTACAAATGTACTTTAGAAATGCAGACCCACAGACCAAAGTATACACATATATTGCAATAAACACACATGACTGCATCACTTACATATTTACACCAAGCGACAATTAAATGAAATTAAAAATACCTAAATTAATTTTAACTTATCATGTCTTTGAAGGTGGCATGGTGGCTTAGTGGTTTAGCACGTTCGCCTCTCAGTGCTAGGGATTCCCGGTTCGAATCCCCATCTGGGTGGAGTTTCCATGTTCTCCCCGTGTCTGTGTGGGTTTCCTACAGGTTCTCTGGTTTCCTCCCACAGTCCAAAAACATGGATAAAGTCAATTGAGTTCTCCAAATTGCCTGTTTGAGTGAGTGTGTGCCCAGCGATGGATTGGTGCCCTGTCCTGGGTGTATCTGCCCAGCGCCCAAGACATTCTCCAGTGGATGGGCATGGGAAACACCACCGCGACCCTAATATAGGATAAAGCGGGTGATAATGAATGAATGAATGTCTTTGAAGTGTGGCAATAAATTGAGCGCTCCTGAAAGGAAACCAATGAAGATGTGTAAAAAACACACAAAAGTATTTTGTTAAAATCCAGTCCAGGTTCGAATTCCAATCAGGGTGGAGTTTTCATGTTCTGCCATGTTAATGGGTTTTATTTGGGATCTCTTGTTCCTCCCACAGTCCTAAAACATGAGGTTAAGGTAAATTGGCTGCTTAAAAGTGCCCCTATATATGTGTGTGTGTGTGTGTGTGTGTGTGTGTGTGTGTGTGTGTGAGTGAGTGAGTGAGAAGGATGGATGGATAAATATATGTTCTTATTTGAATATACAAAAAGTAATTCCAACTACACTACTGAATTAACACATTATAGATATAACAGTCCATTCAGGCCCCTGTGGATGACTGCAGGGCAAATTTCCCATTAAGAAAAGGCCAGTGCTTCATTATTTTGCTGACAGGATGGCTTAAACAGCTTGCAGTTTGTATTTTAGGAGAGGTCGATTAAAAATTCATGGGTTTGTGAATGATGGAGCTCAAAATATCAAATACAGCCCTGTCATACCCTCTACTGTACTGCCTGGTGTTGGTGATGCCATGGGGTTTTATGCTTCTGCATAAAAAGGCGAGGTTAAAAATAGATTCACACCATCCAGTGCAGATACCAAAAAACAATTCACAGCTGGCTGCGACTACACTGTATCAGAGATGTTTCACCTTAAATACCACTAATTAAATGGGGAACATATACATACACATACTGATGTTCCTACAGAATTAAAAGGATTTATTGATCTGAAGGTATCAAAGTGCTTTACATAGGTTAAAATCCCTCCTGCAAGATGGCAGACTGTGTATGCGACTCCTCACATGGTGGCATGGCTGTTAGCACTTCTGCCTCCAAGCAAGTAGATACCAGGTTTGATTCCCAGTTCAGACAAAGGTCTATTCTGCATGTAGTCTTCATGCTTTTATTGCATTGGTTTCTCATCTTCTGTTGATATGCCAAAAGGTAAACTATAATACAATATTCATTCATTCATTATCTCCCGTTTTATCCTCTAGTAGGGTCGCGGTGGGGTTCATGCCCATCCAGGGGAGAAACGTTTCGGGCGTTGGGCCGATAGACCCAGGACAGGATGGCAATACATCGCTGGGCACACACTCACTCAGACAGACACACTCAATATGGGGCAATTTTTGGAGAATTCAATTGACTTGATCCATGTTTTTGGACTGTGGGAGGAAACCGGAGAACCCGGAGGAAACCCACGCGGACACGGGGAGAACATGGAAACTCCACCCAGATTGGGATTCGAACCGGGAACCCCTAGCGCTGAGAAGCGAACGTGCTAACCACTAAGCCACCGTGCCGCCCTGCCAAAAGGTAAACTAAAATACAATATTGCCCAGATAAATGTATCACTTGTGACCATTTTTATAGTGAGACAGTGATGCCGTAGCGATGAGGACTCTGAAACAAAGAGTATACTGCTGTAGCCTTTGGATTAAAAAGCTTGTGTCATTTTCCAAAATGTAACACATCATGTGCTAGAAGACGTGGAGGATTGTGCTGTTCACTCAGATGATGTTTTAATGGAGACATTGGAGAGATAGCTCAAAGCTTTAAACAGTGTATTTATCCACATACAGACAGTATCATTCTCATTAAACCCTGCTAGGTGTGAGTTTAGGACTACCACTGTGACCTTGAGAGTTTTTATATTTAGTAGCATTAGATTTCCTCTTTTAAGACAAAATTTTAACAATGGTGGTGTTGCTAAGATACTGAAGGTTCTTCTTTTAAGGAGGACAATCACTTAGTAGACTGACCAGTTGTTGTATAGGTTTTGGTTATATGTTACTTTTCCAATGATCAGACAGCAGCTTGTGAATGATAGGCGGAGCCAAGTAAACAAGGGCGGTAATTCACCCACCTGTCATGTGTTCTGTTAATTGTGTCTGAATTCACTCTGAGCTCACGCTCATTCTCTCTCTGAGAGCTATTACATTATCTACTCTTATCATTCTGCACAGACACAATTACCAGGTGAGTCAATTACCGCTTTTGTTTTCTTAGCTCCGTCTCCATTTGAAAGACATTTTAAGCTGTTATATCCATTGTGATGATCTCTGCAGGCACACATATATACAGTACCAATCAAAAGTTAGGAGACGCCCACTTCTTGCTCTATTATCTATGTTTTTCACTTACTATATAGATGTAGTTTTACAATTCCAGACTGTAGTGCATCTGTGTTCTTTGTTTTTGTTAGTCCCCTGTTGGTTCTCTCTGTTCTCAGCTATCATTTGGGTGGTGTATTGTTTATTGTCAGTTCTGCAGTGACACTGATGTGGTGAGGGAGTTTTAGTGCAGTTGTAGTTTCATTTAAACACCTCAGTGACATTGCTGGGATAGGAATAATGCACCAATCAAATAATACCTGCTCTGTGGTGCTACTATTGGGGTCCTGATAATTAGAGAACAGAGTACACAATATGTACAGTAGAACACAAAGAGATGGACTACAGTCTGGAATTGTAGAACTACAAAGTTCATATTTGCAATAAATGGAACTGAGAATATGGACAATAATTGAAGCAAAAAGGAAGTATGTTCATATTTTTGACTGATTCTGTGTGGATGTACAGAGTATTTTGTATGTATGTATATATATATATATATATATATATATATATATATATATATATATATATATATATATATATATATCCCCTTTATTCACCATCCACTTCATGCAGAGCTTCAGGAGGGCAGCTACGGATGATTTTGCTGTGCTTTGCTGAATCAGACCTGCACGTCTCATTATTTCAGGTATCCCTTGCCATTTCCATTTAAGGCTCTAGGGAAAAATGTGTGCTTCTTGTCCCTGACTGAAATGCTCTTCATCCTTTACAAACCTCCTTCTTTACTTGGAAAATGAGACTGTTGAGAACGGAGCAGTTCCTCCTGGCAGCTAATCTTTTCCATACATAATAAAGACACCTCAAAAGTTATACATTTGAAACCGTCCCCTCTAGAGATGAATATTAAGGGGATCCCCAAACATTTTTCATCATAAATGTTGAAGCACTTTGTTTTTTCAAGCCAAGGCAGGAACAAAAAAAAACCTGAACAATTAAGTACAAAGTCATCAATTTGCTTCAGCGAGCGTAAAGGAAATCCACAAAGGAATAAGGTATCTCCTGTTAAAATATATACGGTAGTACAAGCTATAGATCAAAGAGTCTCAGGAGCAACTCAGTTCATTAATCAAGAGACAGAAATAGAAAAAAAACATGTGTGTATTATCACCTCATGGAATATGGACTGTTTACCCAAAAGCATCATCCTTCAGAGTACTCTGTTTTTTTAATTCTGGGCTAGCTGAAGGCACAGTTAGCTCATAGATAATCCATCCATCCATTATCTTCCGCTTTATCCTATATTAGGGTCGTGGGGGGGGGGTTCCCCATGCCCATCCAGGGGAGAACGTTTCGGGCGCTGGGCAGATAGACCCAGGACAGGGTGCAAATCTATCGCTGGGGACACACTCACTCACACTCTTACACACTCTACATGGGGCAATTTGGAGAACTCAATTGACTTGATCCATGTTTTTGGACTGTGGAAGGAAACCGGAGAACCCGGAGGAAACCCACACGGACATGGGGAGAACATGGAAACTCCACCCAGGCGAACGTGCTAACCACTAAGCCACCGTACCGCCCGCTCATAGATAATAAATATTATTATTCAAGTAATTAATATTTACTTGCGTAATAATACTCACACAGCTGCTACTAAGTTAAGTCAAATGCTATCAAGCTCAAGGATGAATAAAGACTAATGTCATACCATCATTAAGGTCATAGAGGTCGAGTTACATAATACAAATGATCACAGGACAGGTGTTCCCTTATTTTGAAAAAACAAAAGTGATGAACGAATTCTTGTTATTCTTCTTGGGTGTGTTTTGGTGTTCAGTTCTATTCAGTGGTGCCAAAACCAGTGTTTTCGGTCACCAAGATAGCAAATGTCCCTGAGCACACCTCATTTTGAGATGATCATGGCCTCGTTGCCCATCAGGGAATGGTTTGTGATAAGATAGCAATGATTCATTCAAACAGAGAAAGAACACTCTATACGGGGCAATTTTGAGAACACTCACTCAATTGACAATTGATCCATTGTTTTGTTTTTGGACTGTGGGAGGAAACCGGAGAACCCGGAGGAAACCCACGCAGACACGGGGAGAACATGGAAACTCCACCCAGATGGGGATTCAAACCGGGAATCCCTAGCGCTGAGAGGCGAAAGTGCTAACCACTAAGCCACCGTGCCGCCGATAGCAATGATGTTTATTGTAATCACGCAGCAGCACCTCATTGCTATGGTTAGTTTAGTTGCTTGGTACACTCTTTCCAAAGTTTCACTCTTTAAATAGTTATTTTTACATATTTTATTAATTGCCATATAAAAGTATAAGAACACAATGATATTGCAACATGCAACCTGATTCTTATGCATTGCTGCTTGATTGAATTATTCAACTGCCCTCTAACATGGGATTAAAACTATTGTTTTTCAATTTACTTCCCCTCTAAATGTCACATGTAGATCAGGTAAATCTAAATTTAACTTGGGGTTGGTGAGAGTTGGAGTGGTGGGGTTGGTTGGGGGGGTGTGCATACCTCCATATCCCTTTAAAACTCTGCTGAGGATCGAAATCTTGTAATTCTGTGGTGATTGATTGGAGTGGGAACATTTGTTGTTTTGTTGTTTTTGCCTCTTCAACGGGGAAAGATAAACAGATGCTGTGAATGATGACAGAAAAATGGGTTTTATAGACGATATAAATCAAAAACTCCAGTAATAAAAAGTAAAGTAATGGGTTTTGTAAAATAAGTTGCTTCACCAAGTGCATCTCAAGGTTGGATTCTGTCCAATTGCAACTACTGTATAATGCTAAGGCTTCAGAAGATGATGTGGCATAATCATCTTTAAAAAGTCCATTGTAATTGCCAGTGTGTAAAGCATCCAGTGCTATTGATTACATAGTGCTCGTTTTCCTTTAAAAGTTGTAAATGCATCTAATATTGATCACCATCTAAATCAATAACACCGACTCCAGCACCATCCACCCTTCAGGCCACAAGGGAACATTTAGGAAAGCAATCTCCCACTTTAGATGGACTGTTTAGCGCACGTTCAGAGTTGTGAGCTTGAAAACAAGCAGCGCGAGCTTAAGTGGCTTTCACAGAAGCTAAATGAATCCCTCAATAGACTGTTTCCACATGAGACTCTCCGACTTGATTGAGCAGTTGCAGGAATAAGAACCTGCTTAGGCTGACAAGTGTCAGAGCGGGCGCTTCTAATCCTGAACGTGATTAAATGCAGGAAGTGATGAAATCAAAGAAGCTGCTGTCACTTTTCATTCTGCTGAGCTTGTCATTTACAGCCTTGGAGATTTGAGGGGCTTATTAAAGTGCCTGCAAACATTTTGGGAACAGAGGCTTTAATACGTCCTGCTTTTTTTTTTTATTAAGAGAGCTGGAATGGTGATTGATATTTACGTCCATTCCAAATCTTTACCGATGACTGGGAGTATCAAAGAAGTCGGTTCTCAGACCTTGGAGGAGTTTGGGGTTGGTCTTTAATCTGAAAAAACACAATTATGCCTTGATCTTTAGTTGATAAATAATTCAGGATGTCTCAAAGGGTCTTTAAATTCATAAAAATTATGTTCTCCTGGACTTTTTATACTTTCATTACCATGTCATGATCCAAGAACCCAACTGGTTTTAAAAAAGACCTCGCAACATTCCCCTTAAACTTTACCGCTTTCATTAGGCACTTCTGCTTTTTCTTTGCAACAATTGCTAAAAAGTTTGGGAACACTATCTCTGTACACACCGTATAGCAGTTAAAATTTGTTATTACCAGCTAAACTGCAAATCAGCTCCAACAATCGCAAAATATTAACTATACTTCAGATTAAACTTGTATCATGGTATAATTTTTGATTTAAGAGCAAGTAACTGATCCCAAATTTGTAGGCAGTAGTGTGCTTTTGGCAATAACATATAAGCTCTTAAAATAAACGAATTAAAGTGACTCTAAAAGAAACCAGCTCGTGTTCTCTTTGGAGTCTGTAAATCATGTAAATAAAGTTAAAGGACTTTGAGAATGTAATGTACCTATAAAATCTATTTAACTAAAGCTGTAGGAACAAAGTTTATACGATTTGTACTTTGCAACAAAAATGTACTTTCCTTCTGCCAGTGTATTAATGATCAATATGGTAACCATTCCGATGTCTAAATAAGATAAAGAGACAAAGGTGAAGTCTGTAACTTGGCTTTTGGCAAAACCTCTCAACCTGTTTCAGTTCTAAATTATTTCCTAAGTTATTAAATGGCTCATAATAAATGCAAATCAGTGTTTATTATCCAACAAAAAGAACCCTAATGTATTTTGGAAACATTTTCTGTG
Organism: Corydoras sp. C115; assembly: GCA_019802505.1. Lineage (NCBI taxonomy): Eukaryota > Metazoa > Chordata > Actinopteri > Siluriformes > Callichthyidae > Corydoras > Corydoras sp. C115. Next base: position 1,011,501 of record JAFMOC010000146.1, on the reverse strand, counting down.
GACTGATACATTCATTCATTCATTCATTCATTATCTTTATCCTATTTTAGGGTCGTGGGGGGGTTCCCCATGCCCATTCAGGGGAGAACATTTCGGGCGCTGGGCAGATACACCCAGGACAGGGCACCAATCTATCGCTGGGCACACTCACTCACACATACACACTCTATATGGGGCAATTTGGAGAACTCAGTTGACTTGATCCATGTTTTTGGACTGTTGGAGGAAACCGGAGAACCCGGAGGAAACCCACGCGGACACGGGGAGAACATGGAAACTCCACCCAGATGGGGATTCGAACCGGGAATCCCTAGTGCTGAGAGGAGAACATGCTAACCACTAAGCCACCATGCCACGTGGACTGATACATTTTCATTTTAAATATAACTGTTTTATAACTGCAATTCCCCTCAGGGATTAATAAAATTTTCAGATTCTGATTTTGGCCGCAATGAGCTAAAGTATGTTTGGAGGGAAAGGCATCAAATTTTTTTGATTGCCTCAACTGGACCTGTTGGCCACTGCTGAGCTGACCTTTAACAAAGCTTGAGAGGGCTTTGAACTAGAGAGCATAGGTTTAGCGTCAAAGGTGTGTTCCATATCAAGCAAACGTTTGTGGTGCAAAATGAAGTGCGAGAATGAAGGCAGCCATTCAGCCCCCATTAGTGCTCCGCCAGAACAGCCTGTCTCGATCGAAGCTGATGGCCGTCTTACAGATTTTCCTCTCTGTTTGAAAAGTGCCTGATTTTTGTCTTCTTTTGTCACAAAGAAAATGTCACAGGCGTTCTCCTCTCAGAGGAGGGCTAGTTAGACTTCAGATCGAAAGTAAGGAGCGGGAGGAGAGAGGGTTGAGAAAGAAGATGAAAGATAGCACTTTGATAGCAGCATCAAAGGAGAAAAGCCCATGGTTTCAACGCTGAGATGGTTCCTGTCAGGTCCTTACAGACTAATTTCTGCCACAAAAAACAGTCATTTGCTTTACGAAAAGTGGCTGCTTGGGTCCATTTGCAGCACAAATGCTGCTGCCTTGGCTGATGATGGATTTCTTACGTTAATATTATTAATGCATTTTAATGCATGAGATTGCCACATGCTTTCATCAGAGTGATCTCCTGATTGCTGTTATCTTCTATCAAGTCATCTAATAATGTAATGTGGTTCTGTGAAAGGACTCTCATTAACAATTCTCATGGTTTTATTGAAACATCACTGCAGTTCTTATTCTGCGTTCTCATTCCATATAGAAGATTGCATCGGGATGAAAAAGGACAGTGTGTAAGGGCAGGTAATAGAATATTAATCAGTATCTTTATATAAATCATGCACCACACGATAAAATAATTCTGAACTAAACAGAAAAGAAATATTCAGACTATGGGTTTGTCACGGCGCCACAGAATTGAACATAACTTATTTCATCTCATAAGCAGAATATAATATCCTATTAGGGTCTAGAGTCACAGAGGAGTTCCCCATTCCCATCTAGTGAAAAGCAGTCGTAGGCTTGTAATTTGGTGACCGGCCTTGCAACCTGAAGGTCCCTGGTTTGATTCTCATTCCCACCAAGTACTATGGCTAAAATGCCCTTGGGCAAGGAACCTATGCCCAATTGCCCCATGCACCATATACATGCCTGCTCACCGCTCTGGGCACGTGTGCTCAGTGTGTATATATGTGTGTTTATACTGCAATACTGTGTAAATACAGCAGACAAAATAGATCATTTCATAGGGGAGAACATTCTTGGACACACTGGAAAGGGCCCCAATCCTTTGCTGGGCACACACTCACTCATACACTATATAGAGGCAATTTAGATGGGTCAATTTAGAGCAGCCAATTCACCTTTAATCCATTTTCTTGGACCCTGAGAACCCTGAGAAAACACAGAGGGAGAACATGGAAACTCCACCCTAATGTGGACTTCTCTAGTGCCCTCAAATTGGCCAAAACATATTATAGTACAGGGCATGCCCTCTCAGCACTAGGGATTCATGGTTTGAATCCCCATCTGGGTGTAGTTTCCATGTTCTCCCCGTGTCCGCATGGGTTTCCTCCGGGTTCTCCGGGTTTCCTCCCACAGTCCAAGAACATGGATCAAGTGAATTGAGTTCTCCAAATTGCCCCATATAGAGTGTGTATGTGTGAGTGAGTGTGTGCCCAGTGATAGTTTGACGCCCTGTCCTGGGTGTATCTGCCCAGTACCCAAAACGTTCTCCCCTGGATGGATATGGGAAACCCCCCGTGACCCTAATAGAGGATAAAGCGGAAGATAATGGCTGGATGGATGGATATAATAGTACAATCAAGTCCTATTTATTTATTTTTTTGCACTGATGTTACAGAAAGGCGGCACGGTGGCTTAGTGGTTAGCACGTTCGCCTCTCAGCACTAGGGATTCCCGGTTCGAATCCCCATCTGGGTGGAGTTTTCATGTTCTCCCTGTGTCTGCGTGGGTTTCCTCCGGGTTCTCCGGTTTCCTCCCACAGTCCAAAAACATGGATCAAGTCAACTGAATTCTCAAAATTGCCCCATATAGAGTGTGTCTGTGTGAGTGAATGTGTACCCAGCGATGGATTGGCGCCCTGTCCTGGGTGTATCTGCCCAGCGCTTGAGACATTCTCCCCTGGATGGGCATAGGAAACCCCACCGCAACCCTAATAGAGGATAAAGCGGAAGATAATGGATGAATGAATGAATGTTACATTCAAATAAACACATATAGCTTTAATGCTAGCTAGTCCTATAGTGCATTGTGCAGTGCTGCTGTCTGCTCTATCACAGCTGCATAAAAACAAGCCTGTACATTCCCAATTACGGCTGAAGAAAAGCTGATTACTGGTTCGAAGTCTGTACTGAATACTAATCATCTGGATCTGCATGTGCATAATTGCTGTGGACAGAGCAGCTGTTGCCGTCGACATCTTCGTCTTATAAATGCCGTCCTTAACCAAGTGTATTTTCTTCTTGCGACGCAGCCAGAGAAAGCTGATTCGAGTTCACAAATCTTGATTATATTCAGTCTGTCTTACACTCCACTTCCTTCGCCTGCACACAGTGATGAACTCAAAGCTTCAGCCAGGCTCTGGAAAGTGTGACTGCTTTAATAAAGCTGATGGACTCCCTCTTGCACTCTGTATGTACTTTTCAAAAGGCTTTCCGGAAAGTTCCGGCACGGCAGCCTGCCTTCATAACCTTCGGGTCAGGTGAGGTTAGGGGAATTAATCACAGCAAATGCAGCAGCAAAACTGTGGAGTGCATTTGAACATCAGTCGCCTCCCTCACTTAATATGTCCTCTGAATTTAGAGGCAGTAAACATGATTTGTTTGCAGGCTTGGTTGAAAAAAAAGGTGTGAAATCACATGGTTCCATTAGGAACAGTGTGAGGTGTTGTACTTAGGGATAGAAAAATACAGGGTTTGATCTATATAATCATATTACCATTTAAGCTTTATTTAAATGCTACAAACATTGTGATATGTAATTGGGGCATGTGTTTGGGTTGTGCAGCACAGTTCAGTTATACAGTATATATACCATATAGCTTTATTCACTTTTTATATGAACATTAATGTACACTGCATGACTGAAAGTATGGGGCTATCTGATGGGTGTAACATGAGCTTATGCCCCTTTTCACCCTCACACTCGACAATGTCTTAACTCTCCCGGGTAGGCTTTCCAAAAGATATTGAAGTGTGTCGGAAAGTCAACGAATCAAATTATCAGCTGGAGACCTGTCAGTCAACTGAGATTCAAGTTTAGCAGTTTGTGTGTGTGTGTGTGTGTGTGTGTGTGTGTGTGTGTGTGTGTGTGTCTGCACGTGTGCATGTGTTCCACACCCTGCCCTGCCAGCACCAGCTTCTGTAAGCTTGAAATAATGAAAAGGGACTCTGGTTCTCATTTGGGGGATTTTGGAACCTAGGGCATGATAAAGAGAGACGTCAGGACTGTGGTTTTCATACTGCTGTTTTAAAGGTGAAATTCTAAGGCTGATGCAATCTGAGTGAAAGTATATAGCCAATTGTTTTATTAAAATAAAAACTTAGAGCTTCAGTGATGATCAAAAATTGTAATAATGTGGACTATAAACGATGCTACACTGTGATCACATGACCTTCATGATGAGTTTGTGTTGATTACATTAGCAACACTGGAACTAGAGTGACAAGCATGGGCCAGATCCACAAAGATCCACATATATCCACAATGCAATCCTCACACAGATCCTCAATGCAAAATATCCCATTCAACTGGAAAAAAATCAGGTACTGTTCTCAGAACATGAACAAAAGTTTGAACACACCTTCTTTGTGCTCCACTTATTGTCCATTTTATTATTTTCAATATCCGTAAAGATGGGCTATGTAGTTGAACGATGTAGATTTACATTTATAAACTGTAGTTCATCTGTTTGTGGTCTACAGTACATACTGTGTTAGTTCCCTGTACTCTGTTCTCTAATAGTTAGGATGCTACTGGTCTCCGAGGGTTTACATACATCTTGGACACATGACTCTGATAGTCCACATGGACTTGGACACATATCCCTGGGCGTCCACATGGATTTTGGACACATGACCATGGGCGTCCACAGTTGGCGTGTATGTAGCAACTTTTGTATTGGGTTAATGATGGTATAATAAGATAAGAAGAAGAAAAAGCCAATTTAATTTTGACATTGTAACATTACGGTTATGGCAACTCTTGATTAAGTGCTGAAACAACAGCGGCTTCCTGATTGCCCTCATCGTTCCTTTTCTTGTTTTTTAATGTGATTTGGTCGTTTTTGTCACAGCTCATTAAATAGGCCAGCGTGTTATTTCTCTGACTGATAATGACTACTATTGTTAATAATTAAGGTTTAAGCGATTTCCTTTCATAGATTCTCATTTATTCCAGCTCTTGTAGTTAATCAGGACATGATTCCAATGTGCAGTGGTCCAGAAAATGTAAGTGATCACGTAGAGTATTGTGTTTATATATAAAATATCGTTTTTTCAATCTGAACTAGATTAAATATTTGAATCAAGTGGAATTTTGCATTTTGCAAACTATGTTATGAGTGTAACTACAGGTGTTCGTTTGTTTTGTACTGCACATGAGTAACATGTTGGAATTTTTAAGGCTTTAGGGCTCGTTTACCATGTGTTCGTGTTCGGTAATTGTGGAAGATGAAGTCGTTAAATGATACCTCAGATACGCACGTGTCCCTTGAAATCCCTACACATGCAAATATAAAAAAAAATAATAAAAAGAAAGCAAAAGGGGTGCTGACTGACCTTTCCCTGGTGTCAGCACCACCTAAGGAGCGAGCAGGGGGTTAGAATACAGCACAGGACAGAGAGTTGGTAGTCATGCACTGTCAATTTGTGTGAGAGGGTTTAACGCTGACACTCCCTTTCTGAAAAATGCAATGAATGGCAATATAGAAAGCTATATATTCCAGAATTAAAAACCCTAAAAAGTATATCGGCCATAAATTATTCAAGGATTCAAGGAAATTTTATTATCATTTGTATCGCATGTGGTACATGAGACAAAAATGAAATTGTGGCTCACAGACCCCGTTTACCCTGTTTTATTAAAGTTAGAACACTAATTCACTAATGAATCAGTATACCTGCTGACTCCCTAAAAGCTCCACCCACCTGCAGTCAACCCTGCACCCTCAAACCCCACTGCCAAAATGACATAGACCTTACTTTTGATAAGTGGGTTAAATGTCATGTGGTTTTACTTGAATGTTCAGAGCTAAATGGCTCCACTGGGTTCCATGATGGAGCACATGCACCACACTCAGAGTGATTGTACCAGCTGCTCCGCTCCAACAACCACCATGGAAAATCAATGCAGGTAAACTGGGAAAATAAAATGAACACAGGAGGCAAACTGACATTCGATATGTGGACAGCGCCCCGTGTCTCTTTATCTTTAGTTGGAGGAAACATGTCCTTTGTCTTAACCAGAAATCCATCACACATCCATCCTGAATGAGGAGTGACATGTACACAGTCTGAGCTGATCAGAGAGTCACATGAGTGAACAGTAGACTCCCATTCGGATCTGTTACAGTGTTTGTGGCTAGAAATAGCAGAAATCAAGCTGGCATTATGTTTGTGATGCATAGTGGAGGACCATTGCTATGTGTGTGTGTGTGGGTGGATGGTGTGTATGAGGCTGGCAGCCGGAAATTACCAATTGATGTGTGAACTGATAGATCAGTGGTGAATTTATGTTTCAGTAAATTGGTGGAACTGGATGGGCGATGGGCGGCACAGTGGCTTAGTGGTTCTCCTCTCAGCACTAGGGATTCCCAGTTCGAATCCCCATCTGGGTGGAGTTTCCATGTTCTCCCCGTGTCCGCGTGGGTTTCCTCCGGGTTCTCCGGTTTCCTCCCACAGTCCAAAAAAAACATGGATCAAGTTAATTGAGTTCTCTAAATTGCCCCATATAGAGTGTGTTTGAGTGTGTGAGTGTGTACCCAGCGATGGATTGGTGCCCTGTCCTGGGTGTATCTGCCCAGCGCCCGAGACGTTCTCCCCTGGATGGGCATGGGGAACCCCACTGCGACCCTAATAGAGGATAAAGCGGGAGATAATGAATGAATGGATGGGCGATGATGATGATGATGATGATGATGATGATGATGATGATGGGTGAATCAATAGTAAATGACAAAGTAGATGAATGGTGCTCAAAAGAGTGAATGAATGAATGGATGGTTGGTGGGTAAGTTGGTGGGAAAACGCTTAATTGAAAGCTGATGGATGTTTCAGTTGTTTATTATTGATGATGAGTAATAACAAGATGGTTGCACATATTTATATATTTTGGTTTAAATTGTATTTTCCTGTACGGAAGATTTTATGTATTCACTGCTGTGAAGCTTCCTCTTCGTTCTTTGATAAAGATCTTTGTTAGTTCTTCATTTTTCCTTTTCTGATTTCTCATACCCAACCAAAACAAAGCTGTAGATTAAAGCTGAACTTTGACATTTGAAAATTCTGAGGGTTTCCAACATCCTCCTTCATTTGTCAGCAGTTCATTTGTTGACAGTGACAGATGCATCACTCTCCTGTAAGAGACTATTGACCTGCTGCAAATCTGGTGAAGATATTAAATATTGATTACATGCTGAGCTACAGTACATGTGATTTAATCTGATGAATTCTATGTGGCTTTTTTTGGGATGTGGAGAGTTCTATGTAGTAGAACACATTTTTGATCACTTGTTGCAGTATAAAGCTGATTTTGACCTGAACAAATTCAAATGTTTTATACATTGTGATTTATATGTAAAGTAAATGGCAGCGTAACAAGTCACGGTGTGGTGGTATGCATGGGCATTACAGGACCTGGCCGCACATGACATAAAACCAAAAAAGAGGAATAAAAGCTAATAAAACAAGCAATATAATTTATCTCTGAGCACATGTGCATCCTACACACCACACATAAATTCTAACCATTCCTTGGATGTCACGTGAGCCCTGCAACAAACACCACACCTTAGGTGGCGCTATTCTTACTACCGTGTTTGCACACAGATGTGAACACCGCACATAAAAATAAAAGAAATAGAGAACAAAGAACCAACAGAGGATTAAGAAAAAAGAAAACAGATATTCTGCAGTCTGTAATTATAAAACTACAAAGTATATGGTAAGTGGTAAAAACTGATATATACAGTGGGTTGCAAAAGTATTCATACCCCTTGAACTTTTCCATATTTTGTCACATTACAACCACAAACATAAATATATTTCACTGGAATTTAATGTGAAAGACCAACACAAAGTGGTATACAATTGTGAAGTGGAAGGAAAATTATACATGAATCAACATTTTTTTTACAAATAAAAAACTGAAAAGTGCGACGTGCAAAAGTATTCAGCCCCCTTTTCCCTGAGTGCAACCAATTGCATTCAGAAGTTGCCTGATGAGTGCTAATGACTCAAAAGGGTCCTCCTGTGTGTAATCTAATCTCAGTACAAATACAGCTGCTCCGTGACGGCCTCAGATGCTGGTTAAGAGAATATTGGGGAGCAAACAGCATCATGAAGTCCAAAGAACACACCAGACAGGTTAGGAATATGGTTTTGGAGAAGTTTAAAGCAGGCTTAGGTTATAAAAAGATTTCCAAAGCTTTGAACATCTCACGGAGCACTGTTCAATCCATCATCCGGAAATGGAAAGAGTATGGCACCACAGTAAACCTGCCAAGACAAGGCCGTCCACCTAAACTTACAGGCCGAACAAGGAGATCACTGATCAGAGAGGCTGCCAAGAGGCCCATGGTGACTCTGGATGAAATGCAGAGAGCCACAGCTCAGGTGGGGGAAACTGTCCACAGGACAACAATTAGTCGTGCACTACACAAATGTGGTCTTTATGGAAGAGTGGCAAGGAGAAAGCCATTGTTAAAAGAAAACCATAAGAAGTCCCGTTTGCAGTTTGCCAGAAGCCATGTTGAGGACACAGCAAACATGTGGAAGAAGGTGCTTTGGTCAGACGAGACCAAACTTGAACTTTTTGGCCACAATGCAAAACGCTATGTGTAGCGGAGAAATAACACTGCACATCACTCTGAAAACACCATCCCCACTGTCAAATATGGTGGTGGCAGCATCATGCTCTGGGGGTGCTTCTCTTCAGCAGGGACCGGGAAGTTGGTCAAAGTTGATGGGAAGATGGATGGAGCCAAATAGAGGGCAATCTTGGAAGAAAACCTGTTGGAGTCAGCAAAAGATTTGAGACTGGGGCGGAGGTTCACCTTCCAGCAGGACAACGACCCTAAACATAAAGCCAGAGCTACAATGGAGTGGTTTAAAAAAAAGAATATTCATGTGTTAGAATGGCCCAGTCAAAGTCCAGACCTAAACCCAATTGAGAATTTGTGGCAAGATCTCTGTTCACAAACGCTCTCCATCCAATCTGACTGAGCTTGAGCTGTTTTGCAAGGAGGAATGGGCAAGAATTTCAGTCACTAGATGTGCAAAGCTGGTGGAGACATACCCTAAAAGACTTGCAGCTGTAATTGCAGCAAAAGGTGGCTCCACAAAGTATGGTGAAAATACTTTTGCACGTCGCACTTTTCAGTTTTTTATTTGTAAAAAAAAATGTTGATTCATGTATAATTTTCCTTCCACTTCACAATTGTATACCACTTTGTGTTGGTCTTTCACATTAAATTCCAGTGAAATATATTTATGTTTGTGGTTGTAATGTGACAAAATATGGAAAAGTTCAAGGGGTATGAATACTTTTGCAACCCACTGTATATATATATATATATATATATATATATATATATATATATATATATATTATTTTTAAATATTGCACAATATCAATAACATAAAGTTAAAACAGCTATGCAATACATTTAAATAAGCAGTAAAATGCTTTTTTGGATGTTGACTCTGACTTTTACTGGATTATTTCACTATGTAATCCCCTCAAATGAACTTAAATCTGGTCAGTATCTGCCATTTTTTAGCAAACATGTCTGCAGACGTGTGATAAAGTGAATTTAAATGTTCTGCACATCTTTTACGAAGTACCATGGAGCAAACATCTAAAGAATGAGCAGATGAGCACAGTTCTCGCCCAGGGGATCCACAAAAGGACATCCACAAAAAAAAAAATCAAAAGCAGCATGTGGGGGGGAAATAAGTGGTTCAAAAGGGACAAATCTTTAAGGCCGAGTCAACAGAGCGGCAATATGAACTGCTCTCTGCTCCCGCTTTCTTCTTTCACTCAGGCCAGAAAACAAACAGGAAGTAGCAGGAGAGGAGTCACGGTGCTCTGACGAAAATACGCCCATTAATTCTTCTCACACCGTCAGCAGGCGTGTGAATGCAAGCTGAATATCATTACAGTATGAACTGCTTGAGAAAGAGTAATAATAAAAGCAGGGCAATATTGTCTCTGTCTGTGTAAAACCCCCTCGGAATGATTTTTGACATTTGAAATTTGTGAATCATTACGGGACTTTAAAATTCCACACAGCAGTAATTGGCACTATTAAATTCATTATTAAGTATTGCTAGTCACAGAACAGCACTAATGAAAACAAGTAACAGGCAACCAAGCATGAAAAGGATGTGCAATTACAAGCTCATTGCTGATGCTGTGTGTGTTCCTGTTAAAAATCCACTCAGCATTAGACACTCCCCCATACTAGCTGCGTCTCTGATTTTATAATCACAAATATCACTGATGCTGGCATGCGCTATGCATCACTCAGTCTCTGATTACACAAGTGACTGGACTTCATACCTGTTTACATAACTGCCAGATTATGTCCGATTAGATAATCCAGACAAAAACTCAGATTAAACAATTTAGAACTCAAATTGTTTTTGCAAGTTATATATATATTCATTCATTATCTCCCGCTTTATCCTCTATTAGGGTTGCGGTGGGGTTCCCCATGCCCATCCAGGGGAGAACGTCTCGGGCGCTGGGCAGATACACCCAGGACAGGACGCCAATCCATCGCTGGGCACACACTTACTCACACAGACACACTCTATATGGGGCAATTTAGAGAACTCAATCAACTTGATCCATGTTTTTGGACTATGGGAGGAAACCGGAGAACCCGGAGGAAACCCACGCGGACACGGGGAGAACATGGAAACTCCACCCAGATGGGGATTCGAACCGGGAATCCCTAGCGCTGAGAGGCGAACGTGCTAACCACTAAGCCACCGTGCCGCAAGTTTTATATATATATATATATATATATATATATATATATATGTATATGTGTGTGTGTCCATCCATCCATTATCTTCCGTTTTATCGTCTATTACGGTCGCGGTGGGGTTCCCCATGCCCATCCAGGGGAGAACGTCTCGGGCGCTGGGCAGACACACCCAAGACAGGGCGCCAATCCATCGCTGGGCACACACTCACTCACACAGACACACTCTATATGGGAACTAAATTGACTTGATCCATGTTTTTGGACTGTGGGTGGAAACCAGAGAACCCTGAGGAAACCCACGTGGACACGGGGAGAACATGGAAACTCCATATATATATATATATGATAATAGAATCCTGTTTGAACTCTTCATTTTGCTCGGATTTGATATTATCCATCAATGACTCCAGTTCTCTCACTCACTGCTGTTCACTTTTAAAAGTCTGATTTGCATCAGCCTCACTGATTAATGCCACAAACCCAAAACCTGCCGAGTCCTTTTATAAACTCAGGTGGAAGCAGCAAAGGCACTCACTATTGATGTTTCTAATCCTTTTAAATCTAATTCATGTTTCTGTGAAAAGGATTTCACTCAAAGGATATCATTCCACTCCTGCTCTCTCCTTTTAGATTTAATTACTTTTAGTAAATCAGCCCTGCTCTTTGTGCTTATACCATTTCTTTTATTCTTTTTTTCCAAATTCTTCCATCCTAATGATGCTTTCTCTAAACTCGGACGTGAACAACACAAAGAGAATCTGATTGTATGAACACAATGAAGTGTGCACATGCACTTTGCTCAAAACCCACAATTGTAAGAGCACGTCCACCTCGCAGTGCGGTGGATCCAGGTTTGAATTATCATCTGGATGGTGTTTCCATGTTCTCCCCGTGTCCGCATGGGTTTTTTCTGGGTCCTCCAATTTCCTCCCACAGTCCAAAAACATAGATTCAAGCTGAACTGGTTGCTCTAAATTGCCCCTATAGTTTGTATGTCTGTGTGAGTAAGTGAGTGCCCAGCAATATATTGGTGCCCCATCCTGGGAGTATCTGCCCAGCGCCCAAAACGTTCTCCCCTGGATGAGCATGGGGGAGCGACCCTTGTATATAATTAAGATAATAAGATGAGATAAGTAAATTTTGATCATAGAGGTCTATAAATTAATTGTAAATAAAAAATATATATATATTAAATTGTATATGTGATAATGACTGTGTACTTTATGTTGAGTAAAATGACATGATATTGCATCAGCTCATTTTTACCTGATATCACTGGATTAATTGAACTATGTGAAAAGACAAATAGCCCTAGAGTAGAGCCTGAACACTGAGCTTTATATTTCTTTTATAAAGTCATGGGCCATATTAAATCTGTATGCAGAGACAGCTCATTTCTCTTTAAAAGAAGTTTTATTCTTATTTTCCTGGATTAACACCAATCTCCAAAGACCTCTTTAACAAAGGTTTGCTGTCAGGTGATATCTGTATTAAAATACTGTATGGATTTCTAGCCTACATGTGCAATTCAAATCTCCCTAACAAATGATGACACTTATCTTGAGCTATGTAATGTTAATAAAACACTCCGTTCTAAACTCCTTCTAAGCTGTCCTTATTCACTAGAATATATGCTGCAAAACCAACTTCCTCCATGTGTTATTGTGGAAAAGTGCAAAGACTGAAGGTTTCAAGGGCTAATAAGGAATCTGACCTGGCATTGAAGCTGTAAGGCCACTCAATTCACTGCACAGCCAAAGTCAGACGAAATGTTATACACTGACATTTCACGAGAATCTCCTAGGTTTGCAGTACTGAACTTTATATCACTAAGAAGAACCATAAAACCTCAAATATTACGCTTCGAATAAAAGTTACTATGAATTCTTGGAATTAGTTTTAGTCTTTGGGGAGCATAGTGGTTAGTTGTTAGCATGTTCACTTCTCAATGCTGCTCTAAATTGCCACTATATAGTGTGTGTCTGTGTGAGTGAGTGTGTTCCCAGTGATGGATTGCTGCCCTGTCCTGGTTGTATCAGTCCAGCACCCTAAATATTCTCCCCCCGGGACTCTAGGATAGGATTTATATGTCCATCCATCCATTATCTTCCGCTTTATCCTATATTAGAATCGCGGGGGGGGGTTCCCCATGCCCATCCAGGGGAGAAAGTCTCGGGCGCTGGGAAGATACACCCAGGACAGTCCGCCAAACCATCACTGGGTGCACACTCACTCACACATACACACTCATTAAGGGGCAATTTGGAGAACTCTATTGATTTGAGCCATGTTTTTGGACTGTGGGAAGAAACCGGAGAACCCGGAGGAAACCCACGCAGACACGGGGAGAACATGGAAACTCCACCCAGATGGGGATTCGAACCAGGAATCCCCAGCACTGAGAGGCTGAGTGCCGCCCTTGGATTTATATATATTATATCTAAATTGTGTGTGTGTGTGTGTGTGTGTGTGTGTGTGTGTGTGTGTGTTTACTATACAAATCCGAGTGTAGAAATAAGGAAATGTAACTAGATAGTGAACACTAAGTACATAAGTAGCAAAAACTGGAACGTAAAATAATAAGTTAAAGTTTGATAAGCTGGAGGCATTTTAACATTGTGTGTATATATACAGATCAATGTCAATGCATCTTGAACCATTTGTTTAAATACAATTATCCGATTTAGAGCTAATGGCTGTTTGTTTGAGAGGAAAGAAAGGACAATCAAACTAGACTAATGAGGGGCCCTTGTTTTTTTTCATGAAGATTGAAAGCCCCTGCTCAGGCAACAGCACAGCCTGCACTGCAGTATGAACTCTGTATGGACAGAAAGAACAAATAGGACTTATGATGCATTTTACAATCTCCTTCTTTCTCTTGCTCTCTTTCTCTCTTTGCTATGTCACCCATTAAGGTTAAATGTTAATACAGCTTTGATGTTACTTATTTGCTGATAAGCTTGGTCAGCGGAGCTTCAAAGGCGAGCCTGGATCGTGCCTCAAATTCAGCATCCATCATACATCCCTTGTTAGGAACTGCACATTACTATGCCAATGTGATTTGTACTCTGGTTGGTTGGTCTTATCCCTGCTTCTTGTGTGCATTTAATGAGCTGATGGCAGGCGAATTTCGACACATCCTACTCTTTCCCTATGAATATGTAAATGAGCTGGTTGAGGGAGGCTTTGGATGATGAGTGTAAAAGAAAAATGCAAGGCTTTGAGGCCATTTGGAGTGAAAATACCCTGGGAAGGATGATTTTCTCTTTTCATATTCAAATTATGCCATCAGAAAAGAAGCGAAATCTGTAAAAGGTAATGTTTTTTTAATGTTACTCAACAATAAACCGTTGCTTTAATTTTGGAATTGCAATTATGAACTTTGGGGTTTTATTTTAGTCTCAATAATTCCTTTTCCAATCTTATTCTGAATAGTGTTGCCATGGGAGATGGCAGCTATCCCAGCTTTCACCTGGATGCAGGTGGGAAAGCCATGTGCGGCATATGAGTGTGTGTGTCAAAGAAAGGTAGTTTAAATGAGTTCAATCATCAAGTCCCTTTAATACTTTGATACTTTATACCTTTGAAGATAAAAGTCCTCTAAGGTCATTTCTCTAGCATTCGGGCAGTGTTGTGGGTCATGGATGTCGTCGTGCTGTCCAAAAACAACTTGTCATCTTGCTTTAATGATGGGGGCAGTCGTAGGTTTGTGGTTAGGGCACCAGCCTTGTGACCTAAAGGTCCCCGGTTCAATTCCCGGTCCCACAATGCTCCCCGGGCACCATGTTCAGGGCTGCCCATCGCTCTGGGCATGAGTGCTCACTTCACTCGGTGTGTGTATGTGTGTGTTTCACTGCACGGATGGGTTAAATGTGGAGGACAAATTCACATTATCATGTGACCCTTGACCTGCACTACTTCACTGGTGCAGTATCATCTCTGTCTGTGGGCCCTGACCTCAAACACCAAGTTGAGATACTTGAAAGTTGCTTTGGACAAAACTGTCTGCAAAATGACCAAATGTAAGTAAAGAAACCCATTCATCAGACATGGCAATTTTTAAAGCACCCAGCCAAGCCACAGTCCTAAAGTATTACTTTATTCAAAATTTTAAAATGCAATATAAATACAAAAAAAACGTTGGCCTGTCCCTACTTTAATTTAAACGCATGTCCAAATGATATTGTGTTGCCTCTACAAAAACAAATTCTGTCATAATACATTTGGATACAATAAAAACAAAGTCGGACCCCGCATGCAGCCGTTTCCATTTGGCAGAGAAACCTAGAAGCTCAGAAGTAACTGATTTTGGCATTTTGTTGGCAGTAGAGTCACTATGGATCAAATTGCTTGAATCTGTCATTTGATATCCATGACTACCTGAATCCATGATTAGATCTGAGCTTCTCCTGACCCTGTGAACCAAAGAGCCCCAAAGTGATTATACCTCTGACTCTTTCTGAAACACTTCCTCACTCCCGCATGGCCTGACCTTTTCATAACAGGGCCTAACACTTTTCTATTAGCTTGGAGATTAGCCGCTTCCTCGCTCTCCCAGGGCCTGATCAATATTCCTAACAATGGCCCTGTTTGTGACAGAGAAGAATTGGAGCTCCGCTTTTAATCCATTTGTTCTGCCAGACCTCATCTGCCGTATGGAACAGAAGCTATGAGATGTGAGAGCTACGCTTGTAGTCTTTCATACTTTTAATTGTTTGGTCCATTGATGAGGGTTAGGTTTGCAGTTTGCACTCCCATTTGAACTGTTTGGGGTTCTTTCATCTGCGGTTCTGTCGTTGTGTCATTTTAATTGCTTGTTTTTGTTAATTATTTATTGTCATCTGTGTTTGCCCATCACGTTGCCCTCCTTTTATCCTGTGTAACCGCGTTATCATTATTTTATGTTGCGTCAATACTGCAGTTCAGCTGTGTGTGTAAAACCACTATGTGATTTGAGCTGAGAACAGTGAACCTAAAGACACTCCGGAACAAGAGCCTCAAAAACAAACCTCTGAACCCTCAGGGCAGTGAAGCAGAAGCCTCAGGCTACCGCTATTTCATTAGCACCTAGCTAAATCTCACTGGCCCTGTAGCAGCTGTTAGCTGGGTGAACATGTGCGTGTGAGTGTGCCATGGGGTCCAAACACCGGGCCCATTTTAAAATCTGGACTTCTGTTTAAAAACAAACTTTAGCTGAAAAAATCTATGAGTTTTAGACATGAATTGTTAAAACGACAGCGAATCGACAGCCTTCCTTAAACTTTTTGAATTTAAATAAAACTTGCCAGAATGGATTCAGCTTAAATAAGCATTATATATCTGAACCTTTGCGTAAAGAAACCCAATACTTAATTTAGGCTATTGACTATTGATGCGGGTGGTGTGGAAATCAGCAGTGCATGCTTTGGATGTAAAGTCGAGGCTGCACATAGTTCTGAAAGAAAGATTCGACGTGATGGTGAGAGGACATTGAGCATGAATGCCCCGAACCCAGATAGAGTTCACCTTAAGCAAAGTAATAAGTGCCTGAGTAGTACGTAGGTTATGTGGAAGGGTTTTACAAAATCTGAAATAATAGTGAAAACAGTTGGACTAAAGAACCGTATCCATAGTCTAGTCTTTAATCCTCTAATGCCAAAAGGTAGATTTGGAGGAATTTCTGTGAAAATGTTTTCTATCTTGGCTGTTTTTGATTACTTTAAGCTGCTGCATTTAGAAATGATTAAACTTTATTTAAATGCCAACTGGAGCATCTTAAAAGCACAGCATTAGAATAATCCAGTCTCAAAGTAATAAAGCCATGAGGATTTTTCTCCAGCTGGTAATGATTATGTCTTTCTTAGTTTAGCGATGTTCCTCAAGAGACAGCAATTATGACAGTCATCTTCCCAAGCTTTAAATAACACAGAACAAGACATAGAGATGCTTTACTGATGTGCATGAGGCAGCAAACAAGTGAACAAGAACTTAAATGGAGTTTTCTGTGACTGCATTAAAAACTTTATTATGAATTACATTTTCATTTAGTGATTTTTGCAAAACTTTTATCTAAAGAAACCGACATCTTATGGCCAGTGATAGATTGACACCCTGTCCTGGGTGTATCTGCCCAATGCCCGAAACATTCTACCCTGGATGGGAACACCCCCCCCCCCCACCCTGCGCGCCAGTAGGGGATTAAGAGGAAGCTAAAGAATGAATGGATGAATGAATGAACCTACAAGTGGACGAACAACACTAGTGAGTTAATTGAGAATGAACCAGCAACTGCATTAAGATTATTTGCCAACCATTATTTGGTTTCAATGCATGTGGCTTTATAACATGTCTGTGTGTCTTTGCTATTGTAACGAAGGAAAATGTACGCCTTGCACACCTCAAAAAGCCATATACTTATTTACTTCATTCTTGATGGGCATGTTTTGAGCGTTACATGCGATAAACCAATCAGCATGTCACTTGCTGTTCTTTTTCAGAATTCCTATTTCAGTGGTGCAGCTACCTGGACACAATGCACTGCTACATGAGGTTCTCCATTTGACTGTGACTGGGGAACCAACAGTATGGTGTAGACTATGTATCTGCATTCTTTGTACAAATGCAATCGATTTAAGAGTGATTTAAGAGCACAATAACTAACACAGTTAGACACACACACCCTTTATAAGAGCAGTTTATAGCCACCAATTCATCTTGAACCATGTTTTTGGACTGTGGGAGAAAACGGGAGACCCCGGATACGGGGAGAATATGAAAACTGAGAGGTCTATCAACATTTAAGCGATAAAGTTTTTCTCAGGTTCCGTCTTACGCGGAAATGGGCTTGCACAGATTTTTTTGCAAAGGACATTCTTGTTTTTTTTGTTCCTCGAAATGGACGGTAAAATACATAATAAATGGCGGCTACGTTTTTTCATTTTTTTTACCGCAAGTAGAAACAATAACAACACAATCAGCAGCAACGAGAAAAATAGCTTTTTAATTACAGCAGCACCGTGTTCCAGTCTGTTGCCTTCATTAGCTTGAACGACTTTTTCCCCTCATTTATTTAAATGGCGGCATCATCAATCAACATGTGTGCGCATTTACATAATTAAGCCGCTACTTTTTAGCAATCTGGCTCTCCCAAAGCACCATGCTCATTCCTCCCCGATACAAAACAAACCCCAGCTCAATAGAACGCATCTTCTCTGTTCTATGGATTTATCTGTACATTATTCAGCACTCATTTATAATCACGAACATTTGTAACACTGCTTGATCAGCACTGATAGAATCCGTGAGGCTGTAAATGCTGGATAATGACAGGTGATATGGGTTTAGTAACGCGTTGAGGGAAAACACCACCTGGGCTTAACACACTCCAAAGCTCTGACGTATTTATGCATCAGCAGGCATCAGATGGACTGGCAGAAATCCGACGCTACCTGGTGTGTGGACATTTTCATGATCACTTCGCAGATGTTGTGTGTTGGGGTGAAAGCCCACGAGGCTCTCTGTGTGGTAATCCCTCAGAGACGTAAGAGGTTCTCATGGGAAAGATATATTTTTAGCTTTCAATTAAAAAGTGCTTATCTGCTTCTTTAACAGAACCTCCAATCTTTTTTCGTGCATGTCAATTTTTAAATTCATTACAGACTATAGCTGCATTCCTAAGATAGAGAGAAGGGGCGTCATGATGGTCATTATTATCTTACTATCTTACCAGCCAACAACTATTTTCCCACCTTCTACCTACATGGGAGGGTAGCTCAGTGGTTAGGGCGGGCATTGGGCTTCAATCTGAAGGGTGGGGGTTCAAATCCCAGGTCCACTGAAGTTACCAATGTGGGTCCTAGAGCAAGACCCTTAACCCTCATTGCTTCAGGGATGTTGTGATTAACCCTGTGTTCACCTTGTAAGTCACTTTGGATAAAAGCGTCTGCTAAATGACCAAATGTAAATATAACATCGATTAAAAACAGCGCTGCTTGTGAATATATGCCCCTTGATGGGCGTGGCCATTTCAAAACGACGTGTGTTAAGGTACATTTCTGGTGTTTTGCTATTTGGCAAAGGAACACACTGGTGCACCGTTGACTGAAAACAACTTGGACAGATGTCAACAGTCAGATGTTCATCGCTATCTCGGTGGTGAATCATCAACATAGATCAACGCCACTGAATGCTATTAAATATCACTGCATCCTGAGTGTTCCGTTGCCAAGATACCAACATGCCAGGAATGTACCTGAACAAATGCATATACACTATACTGAGTGTTCTCCATTCACAATCAAATGAAGAACCACACGAAGCTGCTCAAACATACAGAATCCATCCATCCATTATCTTCCGCTTTATCCTATATTAGGGTCGCGGGGGGGTTCCCCATGCCCATCCAGGGGAGAACGTTTCGGGTGCAGGGCAGATACACCCAGGACAGGGCGCCAATCCATCACTGGGCACACACTCACACAGACACGCACACATACACCCTCTATATGGGGCAATTTGGAGAACTCAATTGACTTGATCCATGTTTTTGGACTGTGGGAGGAAACCGGAGAACCCGGAGGAAACCCACGTGGACACGGGGAGAACATGGAAACTCCACCCAGATTGGGATTCGAACCGGGAATCCCTAGTGCTGAGAGGCGAACATGCTAACCACTAAGCCACCATGCCGCCCCATACAGAATCCCCTTGAGATAAATAGGAAAGTTTTTTGTAAGCAGGGACTTTCTGCCCAACGTTCTGTCTTCATTTACTAAATGTTAGGTCCATTGTTATAAAGTTTGGGTGTTGAAGTGTGGGGCTGACAGGCAATGTGTGGTAGCTTAGTGGCAATATATATTTATGCATTTTTTATTAGGATCTGTTTAGGCAATCAAATCACTTTAAATTCCATTTCATCCCCTCAGGAATCCAGCTAATAATGTTTTGCAGTTATTGTCTCTTGTCTGCCTCATTTAAGCTATTTTAAACTGCTAAATAAGTTCAGTAAACAAAGCTTGATTACAGGCTATTACTCAAGGAGGTAAAGATGTTGATGCCTGCTATGCTATTTCTTTCAGAAGGCATCTTTTCACGCAGCTATTGTCTCAAGTATCATCCTGCAAAACCATGTGTTAGTTTTTTAATCAGGGTGGTAATGAGATTACAGTTTCTGAAGTAGGTGAAGATGTTTTATACTCACTATCAGACTAACAAAGCATTGGTGGTTCATACACGGCTAATGCATCCTGTCATTGGGCCAGACATAGGCCTGTATTTAAGGAGCCAACTTCCCTGTCCTGGCACCTTCTGTGGCCCTGGGACCTTTCAAAATGTTTAGTTTTGCTTTAAATGTATATATTAAACCTACCCTATGTTCAGTCTGACATGCAGCACTCTGGATGATGAACAGTCTATAAGGAGTCAATGTCTGAACAGCAGTAGAGGCCTTAGCGTCTTCACCTGGCAACAGCTCATCCTTGTTTATTCTGGCATTTAACACAATGGCTGACAAATAGCCTAAAAGGAGGGTTTGACAAATGAATAGATTTAAAGGCCGAAGCGTCTCTTCCTGCGTCTATAGCTGTAAACACTTCCAGCCTGGCAGGAAATGCTCAGTTTTGTTTAGGTTGATATTTGGCATAATGGCAAATACACAGCTTCGAAGGATATCTTGTGGAATATGCAGGAATTAAAGATGAGTAGCCTGGAGAAAAGCCATATCAACTAAACTTTTTAGAATATGTGCCGCTTGTTCTTCCAAGTGCTCAGTTGGAGCACCACCAAAGGGGTGAGAGCTGTGCTGCTCAAGCCAGTGGGGGGCCAGCGTCAAAGACGCTACGGCCAGCAGGGGTTTAGGAGGGTAATGCATGATGCCCGATTTTTTTTTTTCTGAGTGGCATGACTGACTGTGCTTTATTGCCATAGGACAGCAAAGTGGGGGTACTATGTGCGTTGCTGCGTACTCCTCTTTGCATTCAATGGCAATGTCAAAGTGCTGATGCTCAGGTGCTCTGGGCTTATATATGCTCAGCGATGGGAATGGTAATTAGCCTCAGGTGCATCCACGGGGTGAAGGAATCTCAGATGCATCTAAGTCAATTTATTCTTTAGGTTATTTGCTTTGGCACGTTCTCCTCTCAGCACTGGGGATCCAGGTTCAAAAACCTATCTGGGTAAAGTCGCCATGTTCACCCGATGTCTGCATTGGTTTGGGATAAAGAAGAAGATAACGGATGGTTATTTGCTTGGCTGTATTCACAGCAAAGGAACTACAGGTTGAATGGCAGATTATTTTACTTTTACTTACAGATTATTTTACTCAGTTATGGTCTTTATCATTTCAAAACAATAAATGTTCTTTGTATATCTTTGTAAAATATGATTTCCAATAATATCCCAGGTTAAAACTTCATTTTCAGATTTTGTTTTGCTTTTAGTGTTTTTTAGAACATAATGGGTTTTTTTGGTGTTGGTATTCTTTGGGGATTTATGGGATTTAGCGGAGAAGAAGTTGACTTTATAAAAAGCGGCAGAAAAAATACATTAAACGAGGACTAAAGGTCATGGTTCCGATTTAACCCTGTCAATCAAAAAACTGACTGAGGGAAAGAGCAAGAACACATCCTGTGGTTTATTATGACTGGGAGAAATGGGAGATTATTTATAACCTGCCATTTACCAAAAGCTACAGAAAAGACAGAAAAGGCTAAAGCTGATCTTTCTGCTTTAAAGGGTTCATGGGTTGGGATCAGGGTTTGCTTACTACTTTTCCAACAGGTTTTTATCAACACAGATTTAAAGCACTATGAATTTATCATATCAAAAGCAGTGTGAATGTTGTATTGGTTATTATTCAGGGTTTGATAGAGGCCTTGGTTTTACAGCAAATAAGTTTAACAATATAGCAAAGAGGGCTGCACGGTGGTTTAGTGGTTAGCACGTTCTCCTCTCAGCACTAGGGATTCCCGGTTCGAATCCCCATCTGGGTGGAGTTTCCATGTTCTCCCCGTGTCTGCGTGGGTTTCCTCTGGGTTCTCCGGTTTCCTCCCACAGTCCAAAAACATGGATCAAGTCAATTGAGTTCTCCAAATTGCTTCATGTAGAGTGTGTTTGTGTGCATGAGTGTGTGCCCAGCGATAGATTGGCGCCCTGTCCTGGGTGTATCTGCCCAGCGCCCGAAACATTCTCCCCTGGATGGGCATGGGGAACCCCCCCGCGACCCTAATAGAGGATAAAGCGGAAGATAATGAATGAATGAATATAGCAAAGACATGTCATGTTATATGCCATAACATTATGGCAATCATATACAAAAAAGGCAAACCGGTTACATTACAAATTCTTCTTCCAAAAAAACTGGAGCCAATTATTGGTGCAAAAGCCAATACTAAGTTCAAACCCATGAATTCCATTTTTTGTACTGTATGAAATAAAAGGCGAAATTGCAAAAAAGAATTTGAGACTAATGAGTACATACTAGGGCAGATGTCACCAGTTTTGTAGGTGGTGCTTCATTAAACTCAAAGATGAATTGCATCTGATTCATCCTGAATGTATCCTGTATGTGTAAGTACGCCTGTACTTACCATTAGTAATCCAATAAACTAAGACACATTAAGATCAAGACCATAATGTATACTCATACCAGATCTTATTAAAACAGGATAATGATCTTAAAGCGGAGCCTCTGACTTGAGTTACTTCTTATTAAGCAGGTGTGAGAGCTCAGGAATGAAATTCCGAAGAAGATTTGTGCTTCGGTGGTAAAACCTCTCACCATATGGTCGCCCTTTATTAATCTGCCCTGTTATCACATGCATTACCCTGCTGATGATGCATAATTCACGCAAAATCCTCAAATCAAATTGTTTAGCTATGTGAAAAATAAAGAAGCGCTGAGATGCAATTATGATGCGCATGAGTCCCAATTATGTGTAATAAAATAGTAGTAATGAAGGCCACGCTGTTTCTTCCTAATTAGACACCTGCTGCTTTTAAATCACACAACCGTGGGAGATTAGAGTAAAGCTGCCCTGATTGCTTCTGTGATTGATCGTCCATGCTCATTATGTAATAAAGGAATACCAAAGTAACCAGCAAACCTTGGAGATTTTTTTTTATTTACGAACCTTTTTTATGTTCAAATATATATCCAAACACTATATAATGAAGTCAGGTGAAATATAGCAAAATGATTAGTACCTCATTGAGGTTTTACACACTTTACATGCTGTCATGCCAACATGGACAAAATCATTGGCTCTGATTTTTAGGAAATGCATCACTATTTCCAGAAAATTGTTGCAATTACATATACATTTGATTTTAATGTTTATTGGTCTGCGTAGCCAAATTTGACTGGACAAAATTATTGACACTTTTTTCAAAAATGTACAAACCAACTGAGTTTCATTAGTGACTTAG
Organism: Corydoras sp. C115; assembly: GCA_019802505.1. Taxonomy (NCBI): domain Eukaryota; kingdom Metazoa; phylum Chordata; class Actinopteri; order Siluriformes; family Callichthyidae; genus Corydoras; species Corydoras sp. C115. The sequence continues at coordinate 988,381 of JAFMOC010000146.1, read as the reverse complement.
TGATGGAGGGGTTGGGCTCTGAATCTAAAGGTTTGGGGTTCAAATCTGGAGTTGCCAGTGTGGGCAAAACTCTTAACCTTCACTGTATCATGGATGATCTTGTGCTCTCATGTATGAGCTCATTTAATTATTTTTTTATTATTGCTTTATCCTCTACTATGATTCTGGGGGGGCAGCACGGTGGATTAGTGGTTAGCACGTTCGCCTCTCAGCATTGGGGTTCGAATCCCAATCTGGGTGGAGTTTCCATGTTCTCCCCGTGTCCGCGTGGGTTTCCTCCGGGTTCTCCGGTTTCCTCCCACAGTCCAAAAACATGGATCAAGTCAAGTGAATTCTCCAAATTACCCCATATAGAGTGTGTCTGTGTGAGTGAGTGTGTGCCCAGCGATGTATTGGCGTCCTGTCCTGGGTGTATCTGTCCAGTGCCCGAAACATTCTCCCCTGGTTGGGCATGGGGAACGACCCCTGCAACCCTTGTAGAGGATAAAACGGAAGATGATGAATGGATGGATGGATGGATGGATGATTCTGGGGTGGGTTTTCCCATGCCCATTCAGGGCACACACACACACTATATAGGGGCAATTCTGATAAGAGCCATTTAGAGCAGCCAATTAACCTTCAATCCTTGTTTTTGGAAAGTCGGAGAAAACTGGAGAACCCGGAGAGAACCCACACAGACACAATGAGAACATGAAAACTCCACTCAGTTAAGGATCCAGAGATCCATGTCCTGTGATTTAACCCTGAATACTAACTCATAACAACTACCCTTTAACTCAGTCGCATCAGACACTATTAAATTGTTAGTGCTCCATATATAAAGGTTTGTTCTGCAAGTTATTCTACACTTTTTAACTTCCAAATACATCCCTTATCCCTATAATCTACTTGTAAGAAAGAAATATAGAAGTAAGTGTTGTGAGGTTGGGAAACTGGCCAAACTATCAAACGCTAGATGGTAAGATTTTAGATCAGTGTTCCATTCTGTCAGACGACGGTTTGAGAATTCTCCTCGCTGCCAAGAGATCCGATAAGATTAATGGTACTATAAGGTGTTAGTGATAATATGGGTAAAGCTTGCTACATCAGGGCAGCTACATGTTAGGTTTTGTGTTGCTGCTTAACCCCAAACAGCAGTGTCTACAGGTCAGAGCCCCTGAGAGGTGATTATCCCATTGTGTGCTTAATGGCCCTTAATGACAGCGCTTAATGAAAATTAATGAAGGCTATTATAAGAGCCCCCCCCCCACTCACACACACAATAGAGTGCATACACACTCACCTAAGCACATTTATAGTTTTTTTTTTACATAGTTCAAGCTTCTTGAATATCCATTAACGATTAAGCTGCTATATGTTGTATTTACACTGCATATTGAACGTACCTGGTCTATAATTGGGTTTCTGTATAAGAGAGTGATGGAATTACAGCTGTCACAACATTTAGCTAGTGGAAAATCTTCATGTAATCTTTAAATTGATGTTTCCTGTAATCCTACTAATGCGTCCTTGTTTGATTGCCATCTCTCCTTCATCATGCACATTAGCAGTGGTAGTGAAATCGCATTCCACCATCAATGTAGTATTATCAGGCTAAGAAGAATCATTTATTATAAAGATGCAGATATTCTAGATTAGATTAATGTTATTTACAGGATGCTCTAATAATTGGCAGCATGAACCAAAAATGGTTTCAACAGTCACAGGATCTGGATATAAAATTCCAGTGTGGTTTTACTGAGCTGTAGAATCTAACATGGTTGCCGTGGTTATCATATTGGTTCTGTATAAAGGAGACAATAGTCTCCCTTTACCCCTTAATCAATACTGAAAGCCAGAAGTATCAGCATGCATGGAGGACACTCTTAACTAGCTGAAGACTTTCATCAGACATCAGATGGCTTCATAGACGATCAGTAACATCTTTATATTAATGCTAAAAACTTGGCAATATGGGTGGTACAGTGGCTTAGTGATTAAATTAATTGTGTGTGTGTGTGTGTGTGTGTGGGGAGGGTGGCTATGGTGTGAGTGTGTGCCCAGCAAAGGATTGGCGTCCTGGGTGTTTCTGCTCAGCACCCAAAGCGTTCTCACCCTGGATAGGCATGAGAAACCCTCCTGTGACTCTAGTCCCTAGTATATGATTAAGCAGAATATAATGAGATGAGAGGGTAAAGCGGAAGATAATGGATGGATAATGAGATGAGATGTAATTTTACATACAATAACAGTGTTTTTTTCCTACTAAAACTTTTGAATTGTTAAATAAACTTAATAATAGCATTCACTGACTCATACATTCACTTTTAAAGGTCATGTAGCTGAAAGACAATATAATGCATTAACGATACACCACAAATGCCTGACTGCATCTCTGAATGTGGATTTTGAATCATAGGTTGCCTCCTGAGAGTGACAACACGTCTGGTCCCTGTGGTGGTGGGAAAACACTCGACTGAGGTACCATGAAAGTACTAGGCCCACGGTGTTACTTCATATCATTTATTCTTTCCTTATTATAATAAACCAAGAATATGTTTCATAATAGCTGTTAAACTTAATGCTATATAATAGACATTTGGAAATTTAGATTTCCATCTTTTAAACCTAACTGACAATGATTTGTTCATCTATCATCTTGCGTCTCGAGGCTTATGAGCCAAGCTGCATTCAATTTGTATTGATAAAGCACTTTTACAATATACATTGTGGCAAAGCAGCTGACTCAGGACCTCACGATGAGCAACCCAAAGGCGACCCTTTTAAGAAAAAAAGCCCTGAGATGCATAAATCTTCAGAGGAACGAGACTTGAATAGGGAATTTTACCCCCTCTGGGTGAAAGCAGGAAACAATAGTACAAAAAGGTCTAGTAGAGCAGAAATTCAAACAGTACTGTAAAGTTATACCATATAGGGTAAGAAATATAGCATGCAGAAAGTAGGGTTTAGTTTCTAGTCTGATAGATTGTCACAGAGGTGGGTAGTGAAACACATTTACTCAAGTACCGATTTAAAAACATAAGTACTTTCTAGACCTTTAGACCCTCGGCTCAAGTGCATTAAATAAAGGAAATGTTTGAGTGCCGCTGTTTCAATTCCATATGTTTAATGAAATCAAGAAAAAAAGATATATATAACGAACATGTCACAGATAAGGGGCGGCACGGTGGCATAGTGGTTAGCACATTCTGCTGTGGATCCACGTTCAAATCCTGATCTGGGTGGAGTTTCCATGTTCTCCTCATGAAAGCGAGGGTTTCCTCCAGGTTCTCCCGTTTCCTTTCACAGTCCAAAAATATGGATTCAAGGCCAGACACTTTTGTTCATGTGAAGTACAATGTTTACCTTCTGAGGTTTTTTTGTCCTTGTGATCTCAGGATATGAGAATAATACATTGTTTATTTCACGGAACATTCTGGTTACAGGGTGGCACGGTGGCTTAGTGGTTAGCATGTTCGCCTCTCAGCACTAGGGATTCCCGGTTCGAATCTCCATCTGGGTGGAGTTTCCATATTCTCCCCGTGTCCACGTGGGTTTCCTCCAGGTTCTCCCGTTTCCTCCCACAGTCCAAAAACATGGATCAAGTCAATTGAGTTCTCCAAATTGCCCCATTTAGAGTGTGTTTATATGCGTGTCTGTGTGAGTGAGTGTGTGCTCAGAGATAGACTGGCGCCCTGTCCTGGGTGTATCTGCCCAGTGCCCGAAACGTTTTGCCCTGGATAGGCATGGGGAACCCCCCCGTGACCTTAATTTTGGATAAAGTGGAAGATAATGGATGGATGGATTCTGGTTATAGCTTATAAATTAACGTTCTCCCCTGGATGGGCATGAGGAATCCCCCCCGCGACCCTAGTAGAGGATAAAGCGGAAGATAATGGATGGATGGATGGATTATAAATTATCTATTTCTAATTATATTTATATTAATAATATTATAACTCTTCAGGTGGGTGTGATGTGTTACTTGAGGTGATTATGAAATGGTTTAAGTGAATGGGTCTCTTTGGTAAGTTGAGCAGCTTGGCACGTGTTATTATGACTCATACAGGCTAATTAAATGGAACTCATTAAATGGAGGTCAATGGAGAAATCACTAGAGAGGAGAACGTGCCAGTGAGACAGTCGGGATGTGTTCTGTGACTCTCCCATTCATACTGATACATATTCCCAACTCTGTCTATTGTTCCGTCCATTGTTAATGATCTAACCCACTCCCACCTCGCATTCTCCACCACCACCCTCTCTCTCTTACAGCCTCTCTGATCTTTAGTCCATGGTTGTATGCAGCGTGGAAATGCTGCCATCATGTGTAGAACCCCTGACTGATCTACCACAATCATCCCACGGCTTCCTTAATCTGTAATATTTCACCCAGGCCATAATAATCCATAAAGCTGACATGGCTGGTCTCATTTGTGTCTGTCTGTCTGTCTTAACCAAAAGTATAATTGAAAGGAATCTTCTTTCAAATCTGCAGTTGACCTTTAGAACGCTCGCGTTACAACACTGCCACCTGGTGGCGATCGAGGATGAGGTCTCGCATCGCTGATGATGAAGAGCTCGCATTAGTGGTTCCTGAGAAGCGGAAGGCCCAGAATTGAAACACGGCCATCTGGTGCCTTATTTACAGTGCTATTAAAACTAAGAAAAATAAACCTGTGAATACAGAACAACAGAAGGTTTGATTTATGCTGTGTGAACGCAGCACTGCGTGAAGAGGAGAAAACAAATAGATTTCATCAGCTTTCGACAAAATACACAAACCATGTACCTCAATTAAAGCAGAGACACTTAAAAGTAAAACATTACTTTAGGAAAAAGTGGAAATTCTTTCTTTTGACCTTCAGATATTTTTTCCTTTTAAAATACTTCAGAGGGCGGCACGGTGGCTTAGTGGTTAGCACGTTCTCCTCTCAGCACTAGGGATTCCCGGTTCGAATCCCCATCTGGGTGGAGTTTCCACGTTCTCCCCGTGTCTGCGTGGGTTTCCTCCGGTTTCTCCGGTTTCCTCCCACAGTCCAAAAACATGGATCAAGTCAATTGAGTTTTCCAAATTGCCCCATATAGAGTGTGTCTGTGTGAGTGAGTGTGTGCCCAGGGATAGATTGGCGCCCTGTCCTGGGTGTATCTGCCCAGCGCCCGAAACGTTCTCCTCTGGATGGGCATGGGGAACCGCCCCCCACCCCCCCCCCCCCCCCGCGCGACCCTAATAGAGGATAAAGCGGAAGATAATGAATGAATGAATGAATGAATAAAAAAATTCTTCAGTATCCATTCCATCCATCCATTATCTATCGCTTTATCCTATATTAGGGTCGTGGGGGGAGAACGTTTCGGGCGCAGGTCAGATACACCCAGGACAGGGCGCCAATCGCTTGGTACACACTCACACACACAGACACGCACACAAACACACTCTACTATATGGGGCAATTTGGAGAACTCAATTGACTTGACCCATGTTTTTGGACTGTGGGAGGAAACCGGAGAACCCGGAGGAAACCCACACGGACACAGGGAGAACATGGAAACTCCACCCAGATGGGGATTCGAACCGGGAATCCCCAGCACTGAGAGGCGAACGTGCTAACCACTAAACCACCGTGCCGCACATACTTCAGTATCAAATATAAAATTAATGTGATTTATTATAGCTCCAACATCCTGTTATCATTTCTAATATTTTAATATAATGCCATTGAATAGTTTGACACTGATGTTTATAAAATTGTCATAAGCACAAAAAGAGTATGCTTAATGTCCTGGTCATTGATCAGCTGCATTGAACGAGAAATTTCTATTCATTTATTATATTCCGCTTGTGGGCGCGGTAGCTTAGTGGTCAGGGTGTTGGGCTTCCAATCTGAAGATTGGGGGTTCAAATCCCAGGTCCACCGAAGTTATCAATGTGGGTTCTTGAGCAAGACCCTTAACCCTCATTGCTCCAGGGATGTTGTGATTGACCCTGTGCTCACCTTGTAAGTCGCATTGGATAAAAGTGTCTGCTAAATGACCAAATGTAAATGTAATGTAATGACCCTTTACTGGGGTTGTGGGGGTGTTTCTCCATGTCCATCCAAGAAGGGGTTCCCCATGCCTATCAAAGGGAGAACCTTTCGGCGCTGGGCAGATACAACCAGGACAAAGAACTGATCAATTACTGGGCACACACTTACTCACACAGACACACACACTATATAGGGGCAATTTAGAGCAGCCAATTTAACTTTAATCCATGTTTTTACACTTTAGGAGGACATTGGAGCACCCGGAGGAAACTCACGCAGACCCGAGGAGAACATGGAAACTTCACCCAGATTGGGATTTGAACTTGGATTACCAGCGTTGAGAGGTGAATGAGCTAAACACTAAGCCACCGTGTGTCCTTTAAATTTCTATATTACTGATCATTATGCTCGAGCTGAGCACAGTTCTCAAAAGGTTCCAAAAAACTAAACAAAGTCCAAGAACTTTCGTGGGGAATAGTTACAAAATTGTAATCAGAATCAAAATCACAATCATTTATTGCCCAAGTACATTAACACATACAAGGAATTTGGTTTAGTAGACTGTATCTTTAAAGTAAACTATACATTATACACATTTCAAAATATAATAATCAGATCTAAAATACAATACAGTTTATAGACAACCACTACACAACAAACAATATACAAACAGTATAGAGGTGTGCAATAATCAAAAAACTATACATACAGTCAATTATTTATATTTCATTCATTATCTTCCACTTTATCCTCTATTAGGGTCGCGGTGGGGTTCCCCATGCCCATCCAGGGGACAACGTTACAGGCGCTGGGCAGACACCCAGGACAGGGCGCCAATCTATCGCTGGGCACACACTCACTCACACAAACACTCTACATGGGGCAATTTAAAGAACTCAATTGACTTGATCCATGTTTTTGGACTGTGGGAGGAAACCCACGCGGACACGGGGAGAACATGGAAACTCCACCCAGATGGGGATTCGAACCGGGAATCCCTAGAGTGGCGAACGTGCTAACCACTAAACCACTGTGCCGCCCACGGTGCAATAAGTTATATTTATTGCTTTTAATTCGAATCTTTATCAAAATTATAACCATACAATAAATATAATTTGGTCAATTTCTTTAATGTGAAACTTGCAGGTCTGAAGAAGATAAAATGTCTGCAAAACCAGAACTTTGCACGAAGAATTAAACGTGTAGGCTGCGATGTCTGCCACCAGGGGGCAGTGTAGTATTTCCATAAGGGGATGGGTTGGTTGTGTAAGACACGGTGTGGATTGTCTTTATTTCTTAATGTGTGTGTGTGTGTGTGGGGGGGGGTATTTTTTGTAATGTTTATCTTGTATTTATGCTGTTTTTAGTAGTAATTATGTTTTCTGCCCAATAACTGCATATCGATATAAATTCTATAATTTATTTTTGTGCTATCCTTTTTGAGATAAATATGCGTTGAAATGTACTTTTCTACTGTAAGAAAATATTTTAATAAAGTTGAGCATAGTATAATAAATAAAAGGGGGGAAGGAACAACATGCCAACTTAATTAGTTAAAAATTGATTAATAGTCATTAAGGGCGGCACGGTGGCTTAGTGGTTAGCACGTTCGCCTCTCAGGGCTAGGGAATCCCGGTTCGAATCCCAATCTGGGTGGAGTTTCCATGTTCTCCCCGTGTCCTCGTGGGTTTCCTCCGGGTTCTCCGGTTTCCTCCCACGGTCCAAAAACATGGATTAAGTCAACTGAGTTCTTCAAATTACTCCAAATAGAGTGTGTGTGTGTGTGTGTGTGTGTGTGCCCAGTGATAGATTGGCGCCCTGTCCTGGGTGTATCTGCCCAGTGCCCGAAACGTTCTCCCCTGGATGGGGAACCCCTGCGCGACCCTAATATAGGATAAAGCAGAAGATGGATGGATGGATGGATAATAGTCATGAAGTCTAATCTTAGAAACTAAATAAATTATAATTATAAATATATACACACACACTTCACTACTTCCTCATACCCATCCAGGAGAGAACATTTCTGGCCTTAAAGATACACCCAGGACAGGACGCCGATCCATCACTGGACATATACTCACTCACACAGACACACTGCATAGGGGCAATTTAGAGCAGCAAATTTACAGAGAATCCATGTTTTCAAAGAAAACCCACAAAGACAAAGGGGGGGACACAGACATCACTTTGAGATTATCGTTTTGGTGACAACGCATGATGATAGTAATGATGATGATGATGATGATGATGATGAATGCGGGCGGCACGGTGGCTTAGTGGTTAGCACGTTCGCCTCTCAGCGCTAAGGATTCCCGGTTCGAATCCCAATCTGGGTGGAGTTTCCATGTTCTCCCCGTGTCCATGTGGGTTTCCTCCGGGTTCTCCGGTTTCCTCCCACAATCCAAAAACATGGATCAATTGAATTCTCCAAATTGCCCCAAAATAGTGTGTCTGTGTGTGCGAGTGTGTGCCCAGGGATAGATTGGCGCCCTGTCCTGGGTCTATCTGCCCAGCGCCCGAAATGTTCTCCCCTGGATGGGCATGGATGGGGTCGCCCCCCCCCGACTCTAATATAGGATAAAGCAGAAATGAATGGATGATGAACGATTATATTGATGCTTGTGATGATGATGATTATAAATATGTTGCTGATAACTGTATCATCATTTTAATGTTAATAATAACAGCTACTGTGTTAATGACATCAGTGATGATGATTATGAATGAGGGGGGCACGGTGGCTTTAGCATGTTCTCCTCTCAGCACTAGTGATTCCCGGTTCGAATCCCCATCTAGGTGGAGTTTCCATGTTCTCCCCGTGTCCACGTGGGTTTCCTTCAGGTTCTCTGGTTTCATCATAGACCCAGGACAGGGTGCCAATCCATCGCTGGGCACACACTCACTCACACAGACACACTCTATATGGGGCAATTTGGAGAACTCAATTGACTTGATCCATGTTTTTGGACTGTGGGAGGAAACCGGAGAACCTGGAGGAAACCCACGCAGACACGGGGAGAACGTGGAAACTCCACCCAGATTGGGGATTCGAACCGGGAATCCCTAGCGCTGAGAGGAGAACATGCTAAACCACTAAGCCACCGTGCCGCCTGATTATAGATATGTTGCTGATAACTGTATCATCATCATTTTAATGTTAATAATAACAGCTACTGTGTTAATGACGTCAGTGATGATGATGATGATGATGATGAATGAGGGGGGCACGGTGGCTTAGTGGTTGGCATGTGAATCCCAATCTGGGTGAAGTTTCCATGTTCTCCCCGTGTCCACGTGGGTTTCCTCCGGGTTCTCCGGTTTCCTCCCACAGTCCAAAAACATGGATCAAGGTCAATTGAATTCTCCAAATTGCCCCAAATAGTGTGTCTGTGTGCGAGTGTGTGTCCAGTGATAGATTGGCGCCCTGTCCAGGGTATATTTGCCCAGCGCCCAAAACGTTCTTCCCTGGATGGGCATGGGGAACCCCCCCCCCCCCGACCCTAATAGAGGACAAAGCAGAAATGAATGGATGGATGAATGATTATATTGACACTTATGATAATGATGATTATTATAAACATGTTGCTGATAACTGTATCATCATTTTTAATGTTCATAATAGAGCTGTGCGGATCGATACAAATATCGATAATATCGATACCAACGCTGGTATTGGTATTGAACAATACTTGCGTAAAAATATCGATACTCAAGTTTTTTGTGTGTGAAAATTCCTTTTTTATTGTTTTGCCTAAGAACAATTCTATTTGAAAAAAAGAAACAAAGAAAGAAAAAACTGTCTAGTGAGGGGAGCATTTTTTACTTTATATTCGTATTGTCGTTTCTCCTTTTGTACCTCAAAAATATATATTTTCCTCACGTTAAAGCAAACTTTGTTTTATTACTGTTCCATTGTTTCTAAACAAAGATGTTGATTGGGATACATTATTTTGTTGTCACTTACAATGTTTGGCGAAATTCTATACTAGGTCTTTTGGATCATTCATTCATTCATTATCTCCCGCTTTATCCTCTATTAGGGTCGCGGTGGGATTCCCCATGCCCATCCAGGGGAGAACGTCTCGGGCGCTGGGCAGATACACCCAGAACAGGGCGCCAATCCATCGCAGGGCACACACTCACTCACACAAACACACTCTATATGGGGCAATTTTTGAGAATTCAATTGACTTGATCCATGTTTTTGGACTGTGGGAGGAAACCGGAGAACCCGGAGGAAACCCACGCAAACACGGGGAGAACATGGAAACTCCACCCAGATGGGGATTCGAACCGGGAATCCCTAGCGCTGAGAGGAGAACGTGCTAACCACTAAGCCACCGTGCCGCCCTCTTTTGGATCAATGAAGCTTAAATATTAAAAAGTATCGGTATCGGTATCGAATATCGCGATATTGGCCCTGTATTTACTTGGTATCGGATCGATACCAAAATTCTTGGTATCGCACAGCTCTAGTTCATAATGACAGCTACTGTGTTAATGACGTCAGTGATGATGATGATGATGATGTCGATGATGTTAAGAACCCCCCCCCCCTCTCTCTCATCCAACAGCCTGGCGCACACTGATGCGGTGGAAGCAGGGCGGTGTTCCCGCTGCAGTCCGGCGCGTACTGATGGCGTTACTGCAGGGCGGGGTTGCGCCATTTTGAATGTGGCAGTGGAGTGTGGGTGGAAAAGGCTGGAGGCTGAAAGCGGAGAGCCCGAGTCCGAGCTACAGCGCGTTTCAGTGGAGCACCGACGCCGCTGCACCGCCGACCCCCCATCCGCAGCGCACAGGCCGCGCCGTCTCCTCCACCCGATCGCCTCCCTGCACCTCCTCCTCCACCTCCTCCTCCCGCTGAAGTTGCTCCGGAGCGCCGACCACATTCCCTCTGTCTCACCATGGCAGGTGAGTGTGCTAATGCTAACCTGCTACCACACCTCGGAGCGGCGCTGCTGCCCCTGCCCCTGCACCACCCCACTCCTGCCCCGCTCGTCACTCTGTTATTAATGTCTGTTATTAATAACAAACCTTCACCTTAAAACCGTAACGCCGACTCAACCGGCAGCGCGCTAACCGCCGCAGCTCATCCCTCTTGTCCCCCCCTCCCTGCTCTCCTCGTCCCTTCGACCCTAAAACGACGTTTTCGGCCGTTTTTAAAAACCTCCGGCTCCATTATTACCCCTCGCTTTCCCCGTCTCTGCTTTAGGGCGTGCTGAGACACCGTTTTGTTCGTTGTTGCTTTCCCCATCCGTTTTCCGACCCCGTCCCTCTCCTGGGATGTCATTGGCCTCGGCGGTCCCGCCTCCTCCACGCCGATTGGCTCGTCCGTTCAGGACGGGTGCCAATTTGAACTTCGAGCCAATTATAGCTCAGGAGGCTGTCTGCTTCTCGATACGGGTGGGTTTTGATTTTTAAATTGGGCGGCTTTATTAAAACAAACCCAGCTTGTTGAGTTTCTGTGATGATCTTTAAAATAAAGGTTCGCTCAGCGCGAGACGTGCATTTACTACAATACGTTCTCCTCAGCTCAAGTTCAAGGAGGCTTCAGAACATGCATCCACCAACAAAGGAAGAAATGACACCAAAGTCGGAGTTCCAATGTTCGCTGATTCTGTTAGTCACACAACCTTGTGTCTACACTTAACTTTGTCCCTTTTATTAGTTTTATCCTCTATTAGGGTCGCGGGAGGGTTCCCCATGCCCATCCAGGCGAGAACGTTTCGGGCGCTGGGCAGATAGACCCAGGACAGGACGCCAATCCTTCGCTGGGCACACACTCACTCACACACACACACTCTATAGGGGCAATTTGGAGAATTCTGTGATCTTTAAAGTAAAGGTTCGCTCAGCGGGAGACGTGCATTTACTACAATACGTTCTCCTCAGCTCAAGTTCAAGGAGGCTTCAGAACATGCATCCACCAACAAAGGAACAAATGACACCAAAGTCGGAGTTCCAATGTTCGCTGGTCCTGTTAGTCAGAAAACCTTGTGTCTACACTTAACTTTGTCCCTTTTATTAGTTTTACCCCCCAAATGGCTGCAATTTGTAGTTTTACAATTCATTCATTCATTATCTTCCGCTTTATCCTCTATTAGGGTCGCGGGAGGGTTCCGCATGCCCATCCAGGGGAGAACGTTTCAGGCGCTGGGCAGATAGACCCAGGACAGGACGCCAATCCTTCGCTGGGCACACACACACAGACACACTCTATATGGGGCAATTTGGAGAATTCTGTGATGATCTTTAAAGTAAAGGTTCGCTCAGCGGGAGACTGGCATTTACTACAATACGTTCTCCTCAGCTCAAGTTCAAGGAGGCTTCAGAACACGCATCCACCAACAAAGGATAAAATGACACCAAATTCCAATGTTCTCTGGTCCTGTTAGTCACAAAACCCAGACAAATGAGCCTTAGTTATGAGGTTCACCCAGACCCAGGACAGGGTGCCAATCCATCGCTGGGCACACACTCACTCACACAGACACACTCTATATGGGGCAATTTGGAGAATTCAATTGACTTGATCCATGTTTTTGGACTGTGGGAGGACACCGGAGAACCCGGAGGAAACCCACGCGGACACGGGGAGAACATGGAAACTCCACCCAGATGGGGGTTCGAACCGGGAATCCCTAGCGCTGAGAGGAGAACGTGCTAACCACTAAGCCACCGTGCCGCCCTAGTTTTACAATTGTAAAGGTAAAACATATAGATGTAATCTTAACATTTTCTTTAGATTTCTCCATCTATTGCTCAGCATCACAACACATCAGGGATTTAGGCGGGTGTGTTGCATTGATGGAGTGGGATCGGTCAGTGGACTTTTAAAACCAGGTGAAGCCTCAGTGTGCATTATAATAAATACATCTCAGTTATTGCGCCACCTTGTAGATGTAGAATTTGTGACGGCAGCTCATTTCTTAATTGTTAACAAAATGTAGGTTGTAGCTTTGACATCAAAGACAGACAACTGTAGGGTTTTAATAATGAGTTGTTTTAGCAGCGGCTACGACTAAATGTACAACAGATTTTTAAATAATCCCCTCCTAGGGTTAATCATTCATTCATAATATTCCACTTAATTTTCTACTAGGAGCGGCACGGTGGCTTAGTGGTTTAGCACGTTCGCCTCTCAGCACTAGGGATTCCCGGTTCGAATCCCCATCTGGGTGGAGTTTCCATGTTCTCCCCGTGCCCGCGTGGGTTTCATCCGGGTTCTCCGGTTTCCTCCCACAGTCCAAAAACATGGATCAAGTCAATTGAATTCTACAAATCGCCCCATATATAAAGTTTGTGTGTGAGAGTGAGTGAGTGTGTGCCCAGCGATGGATTGGCGCCCTGTCCTGAGTGTATCTGCC